>SKCR01045712.1:0-51601 GCA_019454045.1 Zanthoxylum bungeanum | reverse complement strand
GTGAGAACAATTTGCACAAATAAGAAAGATGTTATTGTCCACCAGGAATATAAAATTAAAGTTGGCTTGAGTCGCGGATTAGGTCGCTCTCTTTAAGAGGTTTTGCGGCTTTGTCCAAAATTTGTGCTAACAGTATGTCAACCCCGCCGTCCCCAGGATAAAACAAGTCCAGATAAACATTGTCTCAACTGATTTTACACAAAACGATTAGTATACTCACACCCAAAAATTATTTGCTCGGGAACATAAAATGCAGTGAGTGAAAGTCTCAAATCTCTAATGAGATTGTTTTTCAGAAAAGTGCTTATGTTCAAAGAAAAATGGCGACGAAAATTGTGTGAAGACTGATGAAGCGAGAGTCTTGGGCTGAAGTGGGGAGATATCAGCCGAAAAAGAAGTGATCAGCGATGACATAATCTCGGGCAAGCTTAGAAACATGTATCAGTATCAGAAGTACAAGCTCTTACCTGCCCCAATCCTTAGAATCAACGACATGATTCCGAAACCAACTGGAAAACTCATCAAGCCTGTACTCCTTGTACCCTCGGCCATGCACATCGAAGCTACTGTCAGGCCTTGTAAAAGTAAGCTACGAGAAACCCCAGAGGACAAAGACTCCGAGAAGAACCGCTGGCCACCGGAAGAGATGGATGCACTCGTTGTCTGGGTTGGCGGCCAGCCAGACGCAGGAGGCTATTTTAGGAATTGAGCATAGAAAGGCTATCAAGTTTAGAACTGCTGTTACGTAGTGGATACTGCCATGCTTCACTTTTTTTTTTTTTTTTTAAATGGAGGCTGTGACTCAACAATTATATTGTGGTATGGGATTTCACAAACCCTTAGTTTTTTTGTGTGAAAACGTTTTACAGCCTTTTTTTTTTTTTTTTGACACATTGAAAATTCTTAAATTAAAGGAAACGTCTCATTAAAATCTTAATCAAAACAGTAATATGTGTATAAATATATATATTCAAATTGTAACTCCTTTTAACACAATAAAATCTATTTAATTATGGATTTTTGTAACTTAAACAATTTTAAAAGATTTATAGATTTTTTAACTTCTCCAAAACAACTTCTTGTAACTCCTCAAAATATTAAAGTCAATTTTAAAATTCATTAAAACCAACAAATTCTCATTCAAACACAGTAATTTTGATCTTCAGCGTTGAAATTTTTGACTTTTAGCGTTGAAATTTTTGACTTTTAGCGTTGAAAATTCGTCGCTAAATGTCAAAAATTTAAATCCAAATTTATTAGGAGATAAATTCAAAATTTAGAAAGAGGGAATTAAAAAATATAAATTTACCCTTTAGTGTCGAAATATTTGACTTTTAACGTCGAAAATTTGTCGCTAAATGTCAAAATTTAAAATCTAATTTTATTAAGAGAAAAATTCAAATTTTAGAAAGTGGGAATTTGAAAATTTTAAAATTAACCTTTAGCGTCGAAAATTCATCGCTAAATGTCAAAAATATAAATATAATTTTACTAGGCGATAAATTCAAATTTTAGAATGGAGAATTCGAAAAATTTAAAATTAATCTTTAGCGTTGAAATTTAGATTCGACGCTAAAGGGTGGAACCTTTAGCGTCGAAATTTAAATTCAATGGTAAAGGGTGGACCCTTTAGCGTCCAAACAAATTTTCGACGCTAAATGGTGGAACCTTTAGTGTCAAAATAGTAATTTGACGCTACAGCGTCAACCTTTTAGTGTCAAACAATTATTTCGACGCTAAAAGATAAATCTTTAGCGATGAATCTAATTTCGACGCTAAAGGTAGAACCTTTAGCGTCAAAATTTAAATTCGACGCTAAAAGGGTTTAACGTTGAAATTTAAATTCGACGCGAAATGGTTTATATTTTTTCGACGCTAAATGTCTCTTTTGTTGTAGTGATTTTCATTTTATTTATAAATTGAGTCTCTATTTCGTTTTTGTTGATCTTTTGAACCTTCATACAATTTCTTCTAAGGAAAAAACAGAGAGTAAATAAAATCTTCTTTACCATACACTCTCATACTCCAGCTCACACACTACACCTTCATATCATTTGTTGTTAGCTTAGATTTCTTGGGTTAGCAACTCATACTAAATCTTCATTATCTTTGTGAGTGCCTAAGTTATACTTTAATCTTCATTATCCAAACACTTGTGGTAATGAAATCCTTTGTGAGTGGGTATACTAAAAGGTTAATTTGTGTAAAGGTTGTGAGTAAGCATATGGACAAAACTCATTGTAAGCCATTAGAAAACCCTTGTGTAAAAGTTTGAAGTGAACTTAGGGGATAAAACTATTGGTTGCGAGTAAGCCACAGAAAACTCCGTGTAAGTTGTGGATTAAATTAGTAGAAATCTTCAAGCGCAGCTTGAGAAGTGGACGTAGGCATCGTTGATCGAACCACTATAAATCCGGTGTCAATTTTTCTAACCTTATCTCTTTAATTTATCGCAAACCTTACATTATATTTTCATACTATTTAGTATTGATTGTTATTGAGAAAATTATTTGTTGGGTGTAGTAATTATACAAATTGATTGATAAGCTCAATTGGTAAATGTACTAACTTAGTAGCGTAAAATTGGCAAGAATTTTTATTTCCGCATATTTAGACCATTACCCAATTCACCCCCTCTTGGGTATAGAGATTATTGTTTAAGTATGCTTGTAGGTAATTTCAATTGGTAACAGAGCGATGTATTCTCAACAAAGACCTAACCGTCCGAGAATAGATCATGGCATCTACAAGCTACTCAACAAATCTTGCGGATGGGTTTTCAACAACTAGACCTCTCTTCTATACCAGAACTGATTATAACTATTGGAAGAGGATGATGTTGAACTACCTTCTTGTCGTTGATGTGCAATCCTTTAAAGTAATCACATAAGGTACAAGAATGTCAATGAAAAAGGGTAGCAATAGTGTGGAGTTTCTGAAGCCACATTTTGAATGGACGGATGAGGAATTCATACAAGCCTCCATAAATGCTAAGGCACTCAACCATCTTCTTTGTGCAATTGATCAGAGTCAAATTAACAAGCTTCTGGAGTTTGAAAATGCATATGAATTGTGGAAGTCTTTGGAAATAGTCAATGAGGGCATAAGCCAAGTCAATGATTCAAATGTCAACCAACTTATGTGCGAGTTGGATAGATTCAAAATGGAAGCCAATGAAGATATTAAGCAAATGATTTCGAGAATCACAATGATTGTGAATCAACTTAGTGCTTTAGGGTAAAACATTGACTCTAGTAATCAAGTGAAGAAAATTCTTAGGTCACTCCCTAAAGAATATAAGATTTGCACATCCTCTATCAATGAATCAAATAATATGAATAATTTCAAATTGGATGATTTAGTGGGAAAATTGTTGGAATATGAGATGAAGCTCAAGATGGAGCTAATGGAAGAAGAAGAAAAGAATAAAAAGAAAATAGCTCTTAAGTCATTTGTGAGAAAAAATGATAATGTTAGCTCAAGTGATGAAAAAAGATAGTGATGATGAGTTGGCACATTTGACCAAGAAGTTTAAGAAGTTCCTCAAATCCAAAAAGTATAAAGGTAAATCTCGGTTGGATGAGAAGTTGAATGAGAATTGGCCACGAAAGCACAAGAAAGGCATAATTATTTGTTATGAGTGTGAAAAATCGGGTCATGTGGTTGTCGATTGCCTAATGAGGAGATTCAAAGGAAAATTCAAGAAGAAGACAATGAAGGCTACTTGGAGCGATAGTGACACTAGCTCATTCGATGAGGAGAATGATGAGAGAACAAGAAACACTTTCATGGCTATTGATGATCTACGAGAGGAAAGGATGAGGAAAATGTACATGATTCCCGTGAATATAATGAATTACTTGACATATTTAATGAATTGCATGAATTGTATGATTTGCTTAGAAAGAATCATAAATTGATTAAAAATAAGCATTCATCACTATTACATTATCATGCATTAATTCTTGAGAAAAATGAAATATTTTGAAAGAATTCGCATGCTTAAGAGATGAAAAACTAAAATTGAAAAGATCATATCTAGCATGCCATCTAGCTCAAATACATATGATTGCAAATTTATTTTGAATGAAAATATTATTCTGAATAAAAAAAGGTTTTAGATTTTCATAACATTGTTACAAAATTTACTTTGGGAGAGAAAAATTTTAATATGTTGATTGGATCCCAAAGATGTACTTTTAAAAGAGAATGATTAGGATATATACCTTACATCAAAATGAAATTTTTGAAAATTTATTTTAATAAAGCATCCAATTTTCACACGCATGTCACCATTGATGAAAATATCACATGTCATGCATGCAATAAGAAATGACACAAAATATTTGATAGTATGTACAAAAATATAAAAATGAATGCATTGGTTCCTCAAAGAACAAGACTAACCCCCATGGACCCAATGAAATTTGGGTGCCAAAATATACTTAAATGATTTTGTAGGGGGGCTTTGTAAATGGTAAATCAATGAGAAATGTCAAATTGATCCCAAAGACTTAACAAAATGAGTAAAGAGATCAAAAAGAAGAAGATCAAAACTCCACCTAAAAAATGAATGAATTTGATAATTGGTGGATTTATCACCAAGTGACAACAGAAAAAGGTAAAATTCGTGTTTACGGAAATATTGGTACTGTTTCCTCCAATTTAAATATGTATGCTTATTTCAATTGACATGAATTGGACTTGAGTGTGAAACATACTAGTGATTAGGCTATTTGAAGTTAATTTGGCATCATTCTATGCTTAATCATATTAATAATATCTTTCAGTATCAATTGGTATCACATATGACTTAATGATTTTAAGATATTTGTGATCCTCCTGAATTATTAACATTGAATATGTCTTGCCATTGATCTTTATTGCTTGAAAATGAAATCCATGGATATAGGCTTAAGTTGAGTGATTTTTATGATCTATGTATGAATTTCATATTGTATGCAAAAGGGGAAAATTGAATGGAAAATGTTAAGTGTGCATAATAATGAACTTTCATATGTTTTGTACACATATTGGTTCATAATATCATAAAGCTTAATTTTTATTTCTCCATCCTTTTTTATAATGTCAAAATGAGAGAAATCATGTAATGAGATTAAAATTTATGTTTCTCTCACTCTTATATTAATGAGGAGCAAATTTGTACTAATGTGTTTGTCTAAGTCTTATAAAATAATATTGAAGAGAATCACACATTGAGGGGGAGCTAATATTGATGGGGAGCAAAATTGTCAACAAATATGGACTCTCAGAGCTCACAAGTTTTAAAGGTTGTCATCATAAAAAATGGGGAGATTGTCAGCGACATATTCTCAAGATGGATTTTGATGATGCAACACTAGAATACTTCAACGCGCATTAGCGAAAATTACAAAAAGATATCGAAGTACATTGATGGTGATGAGCAAATGAAAGTGACGACTCTGTTAGGGTTGGTGCTCAGAGTGCCAATCCGAATCATATTTATGTCCGATTCATAAATATGAGCAATTCCATTTTCCATAATATTACTTATTTAATGGTAGCACCTCTTGCCTTTTATACACATATTCGATCTAATTATGATCGGATATTCAATTACGATTAGATCAAAACGAAATTTGGTTTAGTGATACGTGTATATTAGACAAAGACCCTAGGATTTATAATTTAGTGCGTAGTTACAACGTAGTTTGTAATTGACATTGGGAAACGCACTATAAGATGTATATCCTTAAATAAAGTTCCTGGTCAAGATTTACTAACACTGGTCGGTTAGTAAAATCTGCTGAGACCAGTACATGTCGTATATCGTGACTTGATCCTATAGTTTATCCCAATGAACCATGAGTCTCGAGAGACTCGTATAGACATGTAGGTGTTTATTTGATAAACATTGAACGACTCACTGAAGATTTCATAATATATGGTACACCAACGTCAATAGGAATCTTCTCGAGTTGAGCAAGCATAGTGGTCCTTTGACTTGAGATACCACAGTGGGATATATGAGTTATCCTCCATACTTTTATGGTAGTCACATCACCGATCTATTCATGATCAGACCTCCACCTGTTCTTTGGGTATGGACTGATGCTCATGATATTCAGTGCGTATCAAGATAAGATCCGTCAGTCCTGTGTACAGGGCATAGGCTTCCTCACGTGTTTACGATCTATTAAATTCATGGCCGTGGTATAACTTCAGAAATCAGTTCCGAGTGTTATTTTGAGATCATAAATTGAAAGTCGACTATATTATACCGAACGGATTTGACGTTCTCATATATATCCCAGTTATAATATAGATAGCCTGTGACAGATGGATTATACGTATGCAATGACCTCGACTTGCATAGTTTAGCAAGATTATCCGTGGTCTTCATAATTCATGAGTGGGTGAATTATGGACATGAAATTGGATTTTGTGACGGATAAACCTAAACTTAGAGAGTCTCACAATATGAAGTGTACTCGTTGAGCACTTGGACAACGCGTTATGAATAATACAGATTATTCATAATACTTCACCGAATTAAATGAGTTAATTCAGATCGTTTAATTGATTAAACGAAAACACATGCATATAGGCTTTTTTGATCCATCGTAATTATTGTGTATTTGTATTTGATACATAATTCGATTAGATACACATTAATTATTCGTCAAATGAGATTTTGACACATGCCAATAAAAATACATATATAATAATTGATTATTTGGATATTTAATTGTTAAATATTTAAATGATTAATTAATAAACTTTTTTCATAAATGTTATGAAATTTGTCCAATTATTATTGGTGACACATGGCATGATTAAATTAAACTTAATGTGTGCAATTATGATTGGATAACATAAAGTTTAATATTATTAATTGGATTTTTTTTTTCAATTGGACAAAAATGCCCCTATAGTGTCGGTTTTGTGCTTCTTTTAATTGGGAAATTTTTTGTTTTCTTCAACTTCTTTCCTCCATTGCCGAGAGCTCCTAAAAAGAAAAGGGTTTCATTTTGCTTGATGATTCAAGTATAAAAGTGAAGGAAAACAAGAAATAAAGCTTAGGAAAATGAGAATTAAAGGTAATTCTTTATGCTCTTGAGCTTAGAAATTTTGTTTCTTGTTATTCTGACTCCTAGAATAGATCTAGGGTTTTCTTTACTTGTTAAAATTGGGGTTTTTGGTTTTGGTGGATGAATTGGAAGCTTATGTGCATGTGTGAAGTAGTTTTGGATGAAATTAGTGTAATTATTGTCCAATTTGTTGATTTGATGACATGTTGCCATTCTAGAGTGTTATGACCACTCTTATAACACCTAGAATTGTTCTTGGGTGTTTTATGTGTGGTAACTTCGATTGGTGTTGTGTATTAATTGGATTAATCTTGAAAATTGAATTTAAAGCATAAAATTTGGCAAAAACGGTTTCTAGATCAGATCTGGAAGCTTACTGATTTGTTGATGAAAAATATGTTTTTTGAATGTTTTGGATGTGTTTTGGGAGTTGGAACAATTTCCGGAAAGTATTTCGGAGTTAAAATAAGCGAAAACGGTGAAAAACGGCGTTACCAGGTGACTTTTGAGCCAACTGGGTGACGACTGTCCAAAAAATGAGTTCGTCACTGTTAGGGCAGCCCATGAACTGCCCTAACACTATTGGGGCTGACCTGGGCAGTCCCCATAAGTGTTGGGTGGTCGGTTCGGTCAAAAACGTGTTTTGCGTCATTTTACGGAAAAATATCTTCGTAAAAGTTTCGCGACGTTTCTTAGTTGTTTATGTCATTATTTGATATCGAATAAACATGTTTAGGTGAAATATGAATAAATTATTTATATTAGATATTGAATGATTTATTCGGTAATTTGAAAAAGTTTTAAAATTACGATTTCGCCCGAACCGTGCTTGTGTCGCGCCCTTCACCCAAAACCCCAACAGACTCAAGCGAAAAATGAAGAATATCTTGTGTAGTTTTAGCTTAAGGCTCTCTTTATAAGTGAGTTGTTATTTTAAGTCTCTAACCTCATAGGAAATATGCACGTTCATATTGATGAATTAGGGTCATGTGCAAAATGGTTTTAATCTTCAAATCCTGACATTTTGGCACTGAGACTGGCATACCGATCCCCCACACCGGTATATCGGTGCCCTTTGCTCTGTTCTGAGCAGTTTTGCATCGCCTCTGAAACCGAGCTACTCCATACCGATCACCCATACTGGTCATTCTAGGGTTTGCACAGTTACTAGAATCAGTCTAGAGCATACCAACATTCATACCGGTTTATCCTCATATTTTACATGCTCTAGGAAACCGACATGATCCATATCAGTATCCATACCAGTCAGTAATCTGGTATTGTTTACGCATACGAGTGTCAAACGATAATATTTTATAACCGTTATAATGAAAGACCGGTATATCGGCCTCTGCTAACCGACATACAAGCCTCAAGGTAAACATTAGGAAGTGCTTTCATTTTCTCCAAAAAATTTGTTCCTATTTCATTTTTGTTGATCTTTTGAACCTTATACAATTTCTTCTAAGGCAAAAACAGAGAGTAAACAAAATCTTTTTTACCATACACTCTCATACTCAAGCTCACACACTACACATTCATATCATTTGTAGTGAGCTTAGATTTCTTGGGTTAGCAACTCACACTAAATCTTCATTATCTTTGTGAGTGCCCAAGTTGTACTTTAATCTTCATTATTCAAACACTTGTGGTAGTGAAATCATTTGTGAGTTGGTATACTCCAAAGGTTGATTTGTGTAAAGGTTGTGAGTAAGCATATAGACAAAACTCATTGTAAGAGTTTAAGAGTAAGCCATTGGAAAACTCTTGTGTAAAGGTTTAGATTGAACCTAGGGGACAAAACTCTTGGTTGCGAGTGAGTCACAGAAAACTCGGTGTAAGTTGTGGATCAATTTAGTGAAAATCTTCAAGCTCGGTTTGAGGGAGTGGATGTAGGTATCGTTGGCCAAAGCACTATAAATCCGATGTCAATTTCTTTATTCATATCTCTTTAATTTATCGCAAGCCTTACATTACATTTTCATACTATTTAGTATAGCTTTTTATTGAGAAAATTATTTGTTGGGTGTAATAGTTATAGAAAATGATTGATAATCTCATTTCGTCAAACTATTAACTTAATAGCGTAAAATTGATAAAAAAAATTTATTTACGCATATTTATGTTATTACTCAATTCACCCCTTTTGGGTATTGAGATTGTTACTTTAAGTATGGTGGTACGTAATTTCAAGTAGATTCGAATCAATATTCACATACCTCTAAACCGTATTTCATATATATATATATATGTTGTTTCTAAGTAGATTTTAAATTATAAATAAATATGTAAATCGTAATAATTTCATTAAAAAAAGAAAAAAGAAATCTTCCATCTTCTACTATTACAAGAACTCTTGGCTTTAATTCCCATGTACGTCACGATCAATCAATACTTAAAAATCGTACAGTTGATCATTCATGGATCAAGTGATGAACACGTCTGATTGTAAATATCATTAAATTATAACGTAATTAAAACAAACAACTTCATATGAATACTTACATGTGTTATAAAATATTAAAAACTAAGAAAAAAGTTTCATACCTAACTCCAAGATTTCACATCACTCTTTAGTCAAATTAGACCCTTCAACGAGGCTTCAACAAGTTTTCATTTCAATTAGGGAAAAAAAACACAGAAAAGAGAATTTATATCGATCAAAGATATATTATTAAGTAGTCAATATTGACATCTTTGAAGATTGAGTAGTTTTCACAAAGATTTCTTTGACTGTTCACCCGAAGAATTTAAATCCTAATGATATAAAGAGTTTTGCTCAGCCTCCTACATTTTAAAAATTATTATTTTTTTTTGGAAATTTCTTGAAAAACTAATCGTAGAAAAAAAATAGCAAACCATGGCATATCTTTTAAAAAAAAGGAATTAAAAAAAAAAAAAAACTATGGCATAAAGTTGGGTGTACTTAGAAAAGCCCATGATCAAGCCCATTCTAACAGATTACAGGTCGGAAAGAAAGCCCAGGAAAGAGAGAATTTCAGTCTCTCATATCAGTTTGACAAATAAATCTTCTGTTCCTATTGGCTTGCTCCATTTTCCTCTCTAACATGCAAATTCCAACATTTTTTTTTTTCAAAATATGAATTTTCATTCCTAGGTACAACACCACAAGGATATAAATATATAGTCATATAACTCGATAATAATATTTGGGAAAAAAAAACCTAATATTCAAATTAGTCATGACATATCATATTAACATAAACTTTATGTACCGTGTATTCTTCATATCCATTCACACCAAAATCTATTGTTGCCCTAGAGGAATTACGGATTCGGCTTGATTCTAACCTCTCGATTGGAGTTGGTGAATACAAATCTTAAGATAAAAAATGGAATAACATAGTACACAAAGAAAATCATAGGACTATTACAACAAAACAAATTCATTACAAATCAACACCCCATAAATCTATAAAATGTTCTTCTTCCATTTTCAGATCTACTAGGTAAAGTCCCACAAATCATATGTCTGTCGCTACAACGTCCCATGTACCTACACAAATATAAAAAACCCAAAAATACAAAATTCCAATATAGATCGAAAATTACTTCGAAGTGTTGGAGGGTTAATTTTGTTGGGGTGTGTGCAGCAGAAGTATCGGGAAAATAGATTTTGTTAACCGATCTCCATAGTTCGGTGAACCATACCAAATTTTTAATCAAAGTTGGGTGAACTGAAGTCATACTTCAGTTGACTTTCCTTTGCCTTTAACTTTGCTTCTCTTCCTTACTATCTCAATTATTGTTCTAATGATCTGGAAGCTTAAAAGAAAGTCAAGAAACAAAATTTCAAGCTTAAATAATAAGACAATGACCGACTTTTTTGATGAGCGCAAAAGGGTCATTATTTTGTTTTTATAAAATCATGTATATTATAAGCAAAAATCTAATGCCATATGTGTTATATTTATTAGGGAGGGTAAAATGGTCATTTTACATGAAATTTAAGCTTATTCCATAAGCTTCTAAATTATGACAAACAATTATATATATTCTGTTATATCTAATATAATAAATATATATAATATACTTTACACTTGGCAAATATATATTTGATACATATTATATCATATATAATATCCATTAAATAAACTTTACACTTGTCATGTAAATTGTATCTTCAATATTTTTTATTATTAAAATGTACACATGGCACAATTTAATACTTAATATTATTTCACTTTACAGATGTTTATCAAATATTCAAGCTTGTCATTTACATTAAATGATAAACTTTACATGCATGTGTCACAATCTAATCCATTGATTAATGTGTATCTAGATCAAATCTTGTATCAAATACAAATATACAATAAAAATATTAAAATGACCAAAAATACCAATATCATGTGTATTTTCGATTAACAGTTAAACAATTCGAATTAACTAGCTTAATCCAAAACATTATTATGAATAATATGTTGATTCATAGTGAGTTTTCATAGTACTTTACGAGTATGTTTTATATTGTAAGATTCTCTAAACTCAGGTAAATCCGTCACGGAATTCAATTCCGTATCTATAATTTATCAACTCATGAATTATGACGACCACGAAACAATCTTGATGAACTATACAAGTCAAGCTCTTCGCATACGTATAATCCTTCTGTCATAGGCTATCTATATTGTACCAGAGACATATATGATAACGTCAATTCTTCTATTGTCGATTAGTATAACTGTGATATATCAATAACACTCGAAATTTATTTCCGCAGTATACCCCTGTAACACCCCGGTTATCATGACATGTCTATTATGCTCATTTTGTTAATGCACAACATGTTATTATGCATATAATCATATATTAATGGATTTGAAATCCATGTAACCCTTCCCGGAAATTCAGAATAATTTTTCCGAACTTTCAGTACTATTTTTTATTTATCCGCTTTCATGAATAGCCCTCAATATTTTGGCCATAACTAGAGCTCCACATGTATGTTTTCAATGATTTTGGTGTTAGGGTCATGCACAGCGGAAGCGCGGTTCGTAGGGATGGCAACAGGCCAGGCTCGGGCAGGGCTTTGATAAGCCCGGCCCGAGCCCGGGAAAAGCCGGCCCGGTTGGACTCGGGCTTGGCCCGGGCCCGATTTTTTTATTATAAAAATAAAAAATTTATTATATAAATATATATATTTTATAATTAAAAATATTTAATTATTTATTTTAGGCCCGGGCCCGAATTTTTTATTATAAAAAATTATAAAAATAAAAAATTTATTATAAATATATATATATATATATTATAATTAAAAATATTTAATTATTTATTTTAAGCCAGGGCCGGGCCGGGCCTGGGCTTTTTGTGCTGAGCCCGGCCCAGGCCCGGGCCCGTGCCCGGCCCTCATTTTGAAGCCCGGCCCGGGCTTTTTTCACCTTGAGCCGGCCCGGGCCCGGGCTTTTTTGCCATGGATAGCGGTTCAGACGAAAACGTAATCTTAAAACTTTTAAAGTTACCGAATAAATTATTCGATATCATATATCCATAACTTATTCATATTTCACCTAAACATATTATTCGATATCATATAACGACATAATTAATTATGAAAACATTAGGAAACTTTCACGGAAACGATTTTCCGCAAAATAGCATAAAACATGTTTTAGTCGAACTGACCAACCGAGACCACACAGAGGCTGCCCAGGTCAGCCCCAATGGTATTTGGGCAGTTCATGGGCTTTCCAAACAGTGACCAATTCACTGTTTAGACAGTCGTCACCCGGTAAGCCCGAAAACTCACCCAGTAACGCTGTTTTTCACCATTTTCACTTATTTTCACTCTGAAACAATTTCCGAAAATTATCCTAACTCCCAATACACATCCAACACATCCAAATGACATATTTTTCATCAACAACAATCAAAATTTTCCAGATCTGATCTGGGCAGAAAAACAATCCATTTTTCATATTTAAATCCAATTTTATCACTATTAATCTAATTAATCTAACACTCATTCAAAGCCACCACACATGAAAAACTCTAGAACAATTCTAGGCATAATAAGAGTGATCATTATACTCTAGCATGACAACTAAGTTGTCCAACAACAAATTGAACCTAAACTACCTTAATCTAGTTCAATGTATATTTACACATGCATCTAACCACTTAATCAAACAATCAAAACTCAAAAACCCCAAATTTTTGAGTTGAAAGTTAACTCTACATCATATGTAAACAACAAGAACAACAAAAGAAACAAATTTCTTCCTTAAAGAATATTAAAGATTACCTTTAATCTCAAAATCCCTTCAATTTCCTTTGTTCTTGCTTATTTTCTTCTCAAAAATCCCTTGGATATTCTTGGGGATGTTTTCACGTTGGAGGAGGGCTAGAAATTTGAAGTCAACCACCCACCAAATGTAAGAAACCAATTTTCTTCTCTTAAAGCAAAAATGGCTTGGATGTGGGTTTTTAAAAGTCAATAATTAAAACAATTTTAATAAAGACTTGGTAAATGGCCATGACACATGACACAATATTTATCATATATTACTTTTAATATACTTTAAATAATAGTATAACTTTTACACATTTAAATCAAATAATAAAAGTCAAACAATTATTATTTAATTTACATGTGTCATCAAAAAATTTACCAATTAATATGTATCTAATCTAATTATGTATCAAATATAAATATACATTAAAATAATCTCAGCATGTGTAATTTTGTTTACCGATTAAACGATTCGAATTAACTAATTTAATTCGATAAGATATTATGAATAATCAGTATTATTCAAAATGCGTTGCCCAAGTGCTCAATAAGTACACTTCATATTGTGGGACTCACTAAGTTCAAGTTTATTCGTCACAGAATCCAATTATATGTCAATAATCTACCTACTAAAAAATTATGACGACCACAAATAATCTCGCTGAACCATGCAAGTCGATATCATCACATACGTATAATCCATCCGTCACAGGCTATCCATATTATACCGGAATATAGATGAGAATGTCAAATCCCTATGGTATAAAATAGTCGACTTACAAATTTACGATCTATAAATAACACTCGGAACTCACTTCCGCAGTGTACCCCGGCCATGGATTTAACTGATCGTAAACATGTGCAGGATACCTATGCCCTGTACACAGGACCGACATATGCTATCTTGATACACATAGGATACCATCAGCATCAGTCCACACCCAAAGAACAGTCGGAGGTCTGACCTAAAACGGTCGGTGACGTGACTGTCATCAAAGTGTGGAGGATAACTCATATATCCACCGTGGTATCTCAAGTATGAGGACCACTATGCTACTCGACTTGAAAAGATTCCTATTGACGTTGGTGTACCATATATTAGGAAATATTTGGTGAGTCGTTCAGTGTTTATCGAATAAACACCTATATGTCTATACGAGTCTCCTGAGACTCATGGTTCATTGGGATAAATCATCGGACCAAGTTCCGATATACGACATGTACTAGTCTTGACGGATTTTACTAACCGACCTGTGTCAGTAAATCTTGACCAGGAATTTTATTTGAGAATATACAACTTATAGTGATGCTTCCCAATGTCAATTACAACATACGTTGTAACTGCGTACTACGTTGTAAATTTTCGGGTCTTTGTTCAATATATATATATATATATATATTTATATCACTAAACTAGATTTAATTTCAATCAAATCAAATTAGATCGAATATATATATAAGAGACAAGAGGTGCTACTAACTAATATGTAGTATTATGAAAATAAATTATTCGTATTCATGAACCGATCATAAATATGATATGGATTGGCGCTTCGAGCACAAACCCTAATAATTTCTCCCACTTGCTCTAATGCCAATCCACGGTATCTTATACACATATAAATATGTATCACATATGCATGACCCTTAAGAGCTCACCTAGCACTTAAGAGGTAGGCTACAACAAGTAGGTCCGCTATAACATATTGAATTTGTCCAAAAAATCACAAATGTTTCCCTTGGCCAACATCATTCATATTTTGTTGAACCTAAGTTATACATAAATATGACTCAGATGCAATATCAATATTTTGCTATAGCTACTGAGTTGTCCAAGTATTTAGGGATCAAATATAAAATACTACGCAGACAACCGCAAGTAGAATACTAATATCAAAATTTCTAATCTATAAGGTCACTATGCAACTTCATAAGTCAATACTTCATAAGTTACAACTAATTCTACTAACACAGTAGAATCATATGTGACACTCCCACTGCATCTTTTCCGACTCTATATGACGTAGACTGCTATCGTCATAATTAGACTCAAAACTAATCTGATCCTAATGGTTGCAGACTTTATTCTCCATGAATAAGAAACTCGTTCTTAATATCTCAAAGATAACAAAGAACATGTTTCAAGACCCATCTTATGGTCTATAGGGTATCAAAATAGCTCGTAACAATTACGATTAAATTGATATCTTTAATCGCATATAATATAATATTCATTATGCAATCATCCTATGATGCAAAGATTGACTAGATATTTTAATCAATTTCTCTTTCATCAAAGGAATCATTCTTTACGAAAGATGAATATTATATATAAGAGACACACTAACTGTCAAACAGTTATACTAACTGTCACACAGATAGTCTTGTTGTGTCATTTATTAGATCATATCTAATGCATGATTAATGAGATTATCTCACAAGTCTCTTAGTTTTATATTATATATAAAACTTTATATCAAATTTGATAGAGACTACTCCCACTGCTTTCATGGAGATAAGCAGACTTAAGTAAACCTTTTACCTAAAAAAAAAATCTCATTATTACATTAATAATGATAATGTCTTTATGATATATAACACTAGAAAGAAATCTGTACGCTCCCATTAACTCTATGATGAGCGGAAAATATATCAATATTTACCGCCCCATTTACCTAATATTTTGTATGGTTTCTCGAGTTTTATGAATGTTTTGATGTGTTTTGTATTATTTTACAGATAAATAAGGTTTCAGGACTCACTGGAATCAAATCAGGGCTAAAACAGTGAAAAATGGAACAAAACGGCAAAATTGGAATTTCACGTCGCGATGCGCTGCAATTATTGAGCTTCTAACACTCGTCATCGCCACATCATCTCCAAGTCAGCACGTGCGTCATCATCATGACATCAGCCAATAATTCAGCTTCATGACACGTCATCACTTATGTCATCATGACGTCAGCATAATAATTCACTCTGCCGCGACGCGCACAACTTCACGCGTCGCGATGCCGAGCCAATAATTCTTTCAAAAGCCACATGTCATCATCTCAGTAAAAGTGCGTACACGTGTCAAGGATCAACGACGCGTCGTGACGCGCAAGCCAAATTTTGCCTATAAATTGAGGCCGAATTCATTTCAAATTTTCATACTTTCCTTAAGGTTCTAATAAGGATCCAAGGACTGTATCTTGTTTGTTTAATTTTTTTAATTTAAATTATGAATATTTATTTCTAGTAATGGTAGTAGTTTATTTTCTTTACATTTATTTTATGTTCAGTAGTTAAATTTCCGCTGGGGGAAGGGTGAAGCTTTTATTATTATAATTTAGATTAATCTCCCTTAAATTATAATATATAAATTATCTTAAAACCTAACTTAATTGGATACCGCCTTTATGGTCGGTTGGAATTAATTAAAATTGATTTTAACCTGACTAAATTGGATACTGCCTTTATGGTCGATTGAAATTAATTATAATATGACTAAATCAGGATACTGCCTATATGGTCGGTTGGTAATATCATGCAAATTTATATATTATAATAAGGGAGAATTCTAAATTAGAAATAGTAAATGTGGATCCTCTAACCCCAGTATTTTATTTTTATTCTAGGGAAGTGATGAAACACAATATTCACATGCTTAATAATTGATTTAATTATATTTTGTTTAATGGTTTGGTTTGTTTATTGAATCTTAAGCTTAATGCTTCTTGTTGCCTGATCACCAATAAGATTGATGTGGTAAACTTAAAATGAACTTGACGAAGAGATTTTAGGTTTAGCCTTAGATTCAATAGCTCACGATCTCACATTGGGACAAATGATCTTTAGGTAGATTTCTTTCCAGGATAGACATATACCTGTCGGGCGAGGGTAACCACAATTGGAACTTGAACTTAATAAATTCAGGTGACTTACTTAACATTGACATATGATTAATTGGGTTATTTTAGGTGTTTGCATCTGACCATCGACATAGGCTTTTGCATATCTTCGTGTTTCAGGTTAACAAACTGATTTATTATATATATATATATATATAAGAGAATCAATTCATCATTAGAATAATATTGTGTGGAATCACAACCCTAGATGTTTGTGTCTTTTGTTTATTTTCCTTAGTATTTTATTTTGTGTTTTTATTTATTTATTTATTTAGTAAATCCACATTCAACCAACCGATCAGCAATCATTCATTTCTCCCCTAATTAGATACTTGTAAATAAATAGAATCAATAATTAATAAAAACAATAGAAATTAAGTCCTCGTGAGATTGATATTTTTATACTATTTGAGCGATACGTGCGCTTGCGTAACATGTGTGATTTCACCGATTAAGTTTTTGACGCCGTTGCCGGGGACTTATTTTGCTTACGTTTTTAATTTTGAAGCTATCTAATTTACTTGTATATAATTTTATTTATTTTTATCTGTAATTTTTATTTCTTCCTTTTATTTTCAGGTGGTTGAAATGGATCCTTATTGGGCGATAAAAGAATTACGAACTTTACGAGGTGAAGATACACCCCAAATCAGGGAGCAACTGTCCAGTTTTCTGAGGCCCGTTGTCCAACCCAACAACTATCCATGGATGTCAGAGAGAAATAACACAACATTTGCTCAACGAATTCTGAGATGTGAGATATGTAATGGTAACCACCACAACAATCATTGCACGTACAACTACAATTCAGGGTGGCAGAACTATCAGAATCCTTCATTTAATGAACCAGCATATTTCACTGAACCATATTTTCCATCTTATCCACCATCAACCTACGATCTTCAAGGACCAGAACCATCAGTGGGAAGACAGTTGATAAAAAGGCTCGAGAAACGAGAAACTAAACATGATTTAACATTTTTGAGTCAAATAAATACCTTATAGAGGCTGGTAAATGAATTGAGACGAATAATCAACCACCAGAACTACATACCTCACGGAGAAAATTAAAATAACACTGATGAAGCCTTCGAATACCAAGAGTTTCATGATGACACCTTAACAAGTGAGGAGGCTGAGGTAGAGGTATCAGTTCAAGAGTCCGAACAAGCAGAATCTCAATTTGATCTTGATTATACATCGGACTTTGAGGAGGAACAAGTAGCAGAGCTGTATGTACTAACTACACCAATAATTGAGGATGAAACTCTGCATCCTCAAAATGAATATCTTGGAGCATTCATCTCATAGATGTTTGAGGAAAAGCTGAAGGAGGAAAAGCCAAAATACATTTATGAAGAAAAATTGGAGCAAGATGCAAAACAAATGGAGGAGCAAATGTCTGACCATATTGAATATGTCATGCATTCAGGAGAAACATCACTGTATTGGGGAGTACAATTCAAAGACATCGCCCAGAAGCTTAACAGAATGAAACTCTCATTCAAAGTCAAGCAACATACTAGACTTCATGATTTTCTTTCTTTCTTTTCAGAAACCACTAGAGCGAAAAAGTTTAAGAATGTGGCACAAACATTGAATGAGATAAAATTCTTTTTGCCACTTTATCGTTGGAAGAGACCCTTCAAAAGCAACGCACATGAGATTGTATTTAATCGAACATCCAAAACCACATTGAAGCCTTATTGACGGATAGACTTCAGTCACGTCTGGCTGAAGACGAAAAATTTAGCGCTAGCAGGGAGGCAACCCATGCAAATTTTTTATTTTTATTTAAATTTCTACTTTTTTATATTTTGTGTATACATGTTGTAGAAATTTTAATTTTGTGTGTTATTTTTGCAGGGAAAAACACAGACAGAGCACTTAAGGGAAAACATGTTCGGGTTGGTGCTCAGAGTGCTAATCCGGATCGTATTTATGTCCGATTTATGAATACGAATAATTCCTTTTTCCATAATATTACTTATTTAATGGTAGCACCTCTTGTCTTTTATATACATATTCGATCTAATTACGATTAGATATATAATTATGATTAGATTGAAACTAAATATGATTTAGTGATACGTGTATATTAGACAAAGACCATAGGATTTACAATGTAGTGCGCAGTTACAATGTAGTTTGTAATTGACATTGGGAAGCGTCACTATAAGCTGTATATCCTTAAATAAAGTTCCTAGTCAAGATTTACTAACACGGGTCGGTTAATAAAATCCGCTGAGACCAGTACATGTCGTATATCGTGACTTGGTCTGATGGTTTATCCCAATGAACCATGAGTCTCGGGAGACTCGTATAGACATGTAGGTGTTTATTTGATAAACACTTAACGACTCACTGAAGATTTCCTAATAGATGGTACACGAACGTCAATAGGAATCTTCTCGAGTTGAGCAAGCATAGTGATCATTCGACTTGAGATACCAAAATGGATATATGAGTTATCCTCCACACTTTGATGGCAGTCACGTCACCGATCTATTAAGATCAGACCTCCGCATGTTTGTTGGGTGTGGACTGATGCTCATGATATCCAGTGCGTATCAAGATATAATCCATCATAAATTTGAAAGTCGACTATATTATACCATAAGGATTTGACGTTCTTATCTATATCCCAGGTATAATATGGATAGCCTGTGACAGAAGGATTATACGTATGCAATGACCTCGACTTGCATAGTTTAGCGAGATTATCTGTGGTCGTCATAATTCATGAGTGGGTGAATTATGGACACAAAATTGGATTTCGTGACGGATAAACCTAAACTTAGAGAGTCCCACAATATGAAGTGTACTCGTTGAGGACTTGGGCAACGCTTTATGAATAATACAGATTATTCATAATACTTCACCGAATTAAATGAGTTAATTCGAATCATTTAAACGGTTAAACGAAAACACATGCTTTAGAGAATTTTGGCCAATTAATAATTAATGTGTATTTGTATTTGATATAAAATTTGATTTGATACATATTAATTAATTGTCAAATGAGACTTTGACACATGATATTAATATATGTATTTTTTATTTAATGTAAATAAAAATACATATATAATAATAATTAAATTAATTAATTATTTAGATATTTAAATGTTAAATATTTGAATAATTAAATGATATTCTTTTTTCATAATTGTTATGAAAAATGTTTAATTATTGTTGGTAACAAGTGGCATATTCATTTAAGTTTGAAGTTATCAAATTGAATTTGACAACTTAAAAGCTTATTCGATTTTTTTATATTTTAAATGATAGAAATGCCCCTCACCCCTAAATTTCGGCCATGTGCATATTTAAAGGGAAAAATTATTTTCTCTTTCATTAAGCTTGTCTTGGCCAAGTTTCCACCATTTTTAGACAGATTCCAAAATTGTTTTTGAGAAAAAATTGAGAAAAAGTGAATAAATCAAGAAGAAAGCTTAAGGAGATTTGAAGATTTTGAGCTAATCTTTAATATTCTTAAGCTTAGAAAGTTTGTTTCTTGTTCTTGAGTATCTAGAATTGTTCTAGGGTTTACTTTCTTTCTTAGATTTGGGGCTTTTTGATTTGGAGGATGGATTTGGATGCTAGATGCATGTGTGAAGTTAGATTGGATAATATTAGTGTAATATTAGTTCAATTTTACCATTTGATGACTTGTTTCCATTTTAGAGTGTTATGACCACTCTTGTAATACCTAGAATTATTCTTGGGTGCTTCATTGGTGGTGGCTTGGATTGGTGTTGTGATTAATATTAAGAAAATTGGATTAAAGCATGAAATATTGATATTTTTGGCTTTTGGATCAGATCTAGAAAACTGGGTTTATGGTGATGAAAGTTATGTCATATAAATATATTGGGTGTGTTTTGGGTATTGGAACAATTTCCGAAAACTGTTTCAGAGTTGAAATATGCGAAAACAGCGAAAAACGGCGTTACCAGGTGATTTTTGAGCCAACAGGGTGACGGCTGCCCAAACAATGATTTGGTCACTGTTCGGGCAGCCCATGAACTGCCCTAGTACTATTGGGTCTGACCTAGGAAGCCCTCAAGTGCATTGGGTAGTCGGTTCGGTCAAAAACGTGTTTTATGCCATTTTGCGGAAAAACGATTTTCGTAAAAGTTTCGCGATGTTTCTTAACTATTTATGTCGTTATTTGATATCGGATAAATATATTTAGGTGAAATATGAATAAATTATTCATATTGGATATTGAATAATTCATTCGGTAATTTAAAAAGTTTTAAAATTACGATTTCACCCGAACCGCAAGCTTCCGCTGCGCCCGCACCAAAACCCCAACAATGTAAACCAGTGAAAACAGGGTTATCACGGAATAAAGTTTGAAAAAATCGAGAAGATAAAAATTCAATTCATCAGAGATGGCAGAATAATGAATCAACTCTTGAGATATATTTAAATGGATATGTTTTAAAGGTTCGCATTTTGCCAAAAAAAAAACTCTGTGTCGCAACACGAAAAACCCAGCGTGTCGCGACACACTGACCTAACACGTAACCCTCAATTTTTAGGGCGCCGTGTCGTGACGCCGAACACACTGCACGTCGCGATGCGAACGCGGTTCCAGGCCACAAAACAGAAGTCGCCTGTCATCTTATTCACTTATCATCTTAATTTTTCTTCATTTTCTTTCAAATCTCTCCACAAATCAGACCTTCAACTCGCCAAATCCTTCAACCAAACTCATTAAAACCCATAAACTTACTTCCCAAACAAAACCCAACCCTCCATTTCATGTTTCAAGTTCGAATTTGAGGACGAAAATCTCACCAAATCACTTCCCCAACTCACCAATCTTCCATTAGTGCGTGAACCACTCGGATTTGGGACTCAAGCTCGCGATTTGGGTATATTTTTTCCTTAAATCTCCATTTTTTAGTTGTGCGAAAAAAAAAGAGGAGCGATTTTTGCTGTTACAGTTTTGAAGTTTTAGGCATGTGTTTGTGGCTTTGGTTATTGATAAATTTGTTGATGGGGAGAAGGTGATTTTGTGAAATTGTGAAGTGTTAGTGTTAGGAAATCTTGAAAATTTGGGGGAAATTTTGCTGAAAAATTGAAAATGGCCCCTAAAAGAATGAGAACCTCAGCAGCAGTCGGATCGAGTTTCGATGAAACAAAGTTTTGAGATTAACCTCGGACAGTTCCCCCAGATTGATATAATCATCGCCACCAGACACTGACATAAGCTTTGCCAGTAGCCTCACCCTGCCTGTGTACATGTTGTCCGTGAGTTCTACGCCAATGCTTACGAGCATCAGGCGTACCAGGTGTTAGTACGAGGTCAACAGGTAACGTTCGATAGGACCACTATCAATAGGTATTATGGGTTGCCGGATATGGAGGAAGATGAGTATACGACAGCCAGAGAGAATTTAGATAGGACTCATCTCACAGAAACACTTTGCGTCCCTAATGCTACATAGAATATGAATAGTAGCGGGGAATATTTAAAGATGAGTTCTAGATATCTTAAGCCTGATGCCAGGGTTTGGTTTCATTTCCTGACCTGAACATTGCTTCCAGACACCCATATTACAAATGTAACTAAAGAACGAATGATCATATTATACTGTCCAGTGGAGGGCCATACCATTGATGTCGGTGGGCTGATATCGACCAATATAGCTTGAGCAGTAAGTTCTACACAAACTGGCCTGCTGTACTACAGCTTAGTTACAAAGCTATGCACACAGGCCAAGGTGCCCATTGACCTTAGGGAAGAATCGATGCATCCCACAACTGCATTGACCATTCGTATCATTCAACAACTCCAAGCAGAGAGGCATGCTCATGCCAGGTCATCCTCATCAGCACATGTTCAGCCATAGTAACAACCTCAACCAGCGCGAAGACCATCACGATCTCGCTACATATCACAACGAGTAGATCGGTTGGAATCTCGGGTCGACTACATTGCTCAACTGCTTCAGCAAATGGCATATCATCAAGGATTGAGTGATGATCAGATTCTAGCCTATCCAGGTGCAACAGCGAAGAGGACGAGGAAACTGAGGATTGAAAAAACATGGTAGCATTATTCCTTTATCTTTCTTTTGTTTTGTGACGCATTAGGGACAATGTTAGGTTTAGGTTTAGAGGTGAGGTTTTTTATGTTTATTTTTTTTCTCCGTCATTTTTTTTTCGTTCTTGCATATTTTTATTCCCTACATGTATTGTGTCTTGCATGTTTTAATTTTTGCTTGCTTTTATTCAAAAAAAAAAACTCATATATATATATATAAGTCTAATTATTTATTTATAATGTGCGGTATGATGAAAATTTCAATAAAAAGTTATTATTTAGTAACCGGGCGTCTTGCCTCAGTAAACAGTGATTGTTCGTGTCAAACGGTAGAACTTTTAACATCTGAGATCCGAGTAATTAAGTCCATATGGGTATTTTTGTTGGAAAATTATGACCCATAGCATCACTATTTGTAAAAGACATGGTGTTTTTGTATAAATTAACTATGTGACAAGGGAAATTGCTCTTTTATCATTTTGTAATAGGATTACTTAGATATATAAATAATAAGAGTCCATATGATTAGTACCAGATTAATAAGATATGAGACATTATTAATTCACAAAAGGTTTAATCATTAAATATCCATAGTCGTAGTATTATCGAGACTGGACATCGATAATGCGGAATAGGCTAGTATTATACTTGTGCGCGTTACAAAAGCTTAACGACATAGTTCTCATATATTTAAGTATTGGATACTTATGCAAGTGTGATAGAAGGTTGTTTTGTTAGCCGTTGGACCGGGAACAGCTTCGCTCTGGAAAGACCCATCATTGGTAGTATGACTATGTGTCTATGGGAATCCGAATCAGGGTATGTGTATGTGGTCTTAACCTGAGACTTGCATCGCTAATACTTGCGACAATCAGTATACTTTGGTTTTGGTCATCCGGAGCTTTAACAGGTTCTGTGTACGCCTCTTCTAGGTATACTGAGAATCGTAGTGTATTGGATGTGATGTCAAGATGGAAGTATCACTTCAGTCATATGGAGATGATGATCACGCAGGGATACAAAACTAGTACTCTTAAATGTTGCAGCTATCGGGATAATATGACTAGGTCATGATTATCCGATTACATAGACTAGTTGCTAGTGATCTGATATATGCTTCGTACGGGGCAGACACAATTCCAGCCCCAGGCCTAGCATGTGACATCTGATACTGGATCGTAATACGCAATACATAGTATACTATGCCTGATACAGATTATATATATTCCATGTTGAATATATTTCTGGAGAATTGGGTAAGCATGGTGCTTTGGTAGAAGCCAACCATGTCTTGTAAATCAGTAAGAACATGGTACCGGGTACGCACGTGTTCGGATAGTCCGATGACCGTATTTACCGCCAACATATACATGGATCTCTTGGGTCGCTTCCCAAAGATTCACCGGTGACATTTGACTCGAACAGAATTAATCTGGGATTAATTATGAGAGAGAAAATTAATCTGGGATTAATTACGGTAAGAATTAATCTGGGATTAATTATCAGAGAGAAAATTAATCTGGGATTAATTGCGTCATGAATTAATCTGAGATTAATTCGTGAAGAAGAGAGAACGCGATTAATTTGGAATTAATCAGTAAAATAAATTTAATAGTTAAATTGGATTTTTCTATTTAATTTATTTAATTGGGCTAAAATAATATATCAGATATATTAATTGAAATTGGATTTCAATACGGAATTAAAATTGGATTTTAATTCAAGCGAACGAATTAATTTGGAATTAATTTACGAGCGACTTTCGTAATAATTTTGCGAGGCATAATTATTTAATTAAATTGGATTTAATTATTTAGCGATGGAAAATTCATTTAATCGGATTAAACGAAACCGGGCCCAAAGTGTGTTGTGTAAGCCAATCAAATTTTAAATTTGAAAGTGGTGGGACCTACTTCACTTACATCACTAGTCAATATTAGTGATGGAAGTGGTTGGCATTTAAAGACATCATTTTGTCAACTTTACACAACTTTTAAAACATGTTTTGGAAAACACAAACAACTATTCATCTTCTCTCTTCTAAGCCAAAAAATTGTGAGCCTCTCTTCTCTCCATGGAATTTTTGTTACAAAATTTCAACTTGCTAGCATATAGGGAGTCAAAAGAAGGTGATAGGGAAACTCATCCAAGAGTTTGAAACTCAAAAGAAGAGCTTGGAGCTTTAAAAATCCGAGGAGAAATTTCGAACTTCTCTACCGAGCAATGTAAGTAATTTCCGCATCTTATCTTGTAATATTCACACAATAATCACGCTTAGAGATCTCGTGACATGTCTAAGACACTAACAGTTTTAACACCTAGTGCCCTAAAGCCGACTGATTTATTAGTCAATAGCCTAAAGCTCGCTACATGGATTAAAGATGTTACAAAAAAAAATCACATACCTCACTTTGCGCATATTGTAGTAGACAAAATAATTTTAGATAGTCAGGTTGGTTTGACCCATTAACTACTAAAAATTGAGACAAAATCACCTAGTTAATAACTTAGAATCGATGCTGTTTGCAGAGCTATTCACACACACACTCAGAGTCTGATTTAGATACTTTGTTCAAAGGAAAGGATTTTAGTTGTAGTTTGCATTTTGAAGGTTCCTTTAACTTTGTTGCTAGACATTCTCTGAGGACATTGTATATATAGTTATTATTTCCATTTATTTATTTTTTTTTTTGTCTTTTTGCTTTTGTGTGCATTTGATTGACTTTTGTGGGTATCGTCACTGTAAGCCCTCACAAGACTACAACTCGTCCACTAGGGACACTTAAGGGTTTAAAGGCTTGTTGCATACGTTAAATGCAATCGTGATTCCTACAAAAGTGGCTTAGTTAATTTTAAAGTTATTTATTGCATTTTATTTTGTTGTTTTGCTCGAGGACTAGCAAAATGTTTGGTTTGGGGGTCTGATGAGCGGAAAATATATTACTATTTACCACCAATTTTTCCTAATTTTTTGTATGTTTTCTCGAGTTTTATGAATGTTTTGATGTCTTTTGTACTATTTTGCAAATAAATAAGGTTTCGAGACTCAATGTAATCAAATCAGGGATAAAACAGCGAAAAACGGAATAAAAAGGCAAAATTGGAATTTTGCGTCACGATATACTACAATTATTGAGCTACCGACACTCGTCATCGCCACGTCAGCATGTTCATCATCACCATGTCATCATTACGTCAGCCAATAATGCAGCCTATATGGTCGGTTGGTAATATCATGCAAAATTGTATATTATAATAAAGAAGATTTCTAAATTAGAAATAGTAAATGTGGATCCCTTAACCCCAAAATTTTATTTTTATTATAGGGAAGTGATGAAATACAATATTCACATGCTTAATAATTGATTTAATTATATTTTGTTTAATGCTTTGGTTTATTTTTTGAATCTTAAGCTTAATGCTTCTTGTTGCCTGATCACCAATAAGATTGATATGGTAAACTTAAAATGAACTTGACGAAGGGTTTTTAGGTTTCAGCCTTAGATTCAATAGCTCACGATCTCACTTTAGGGCAGATGATCCTTAGGTAGATTTCCTTCCAGTATAGACATATACCTGTCAGGCGGGGGTAGCCACAATTGGAACTTGAACTTAATGAATTCAGGTAACTTGGTTAACATATACATATGATTAATTGGGTTATTTTGGGTGTTTGCATCTGACCATCGATAAAGACTTTTGCATATCTTTGTGTTCCATGTTAAGAGAATCAATTCATCATTAGAATAATATTGTGTGGAATCACAACCCTAGATGTTTGTGTCTTTTGTTTATTTTCCTCAGTATTTTCTTTTGTGTTTTTATTTATTTATTTAGTAAATCCACATTCAACCAACCAATCAGTAATCATTCCATTCTCTTCTAAGTAGATACCTGTAAATAAATTGAATCAATAATTAATAACAACAATAGAAATTAAGTCCTCGTGGGATCGATATTTTTATATTACTTGAGCGATACATGTGTTTGCGTAACGTTCGTGATTTCTCCGATCACCCTACTATCACTTATGTATTCTCTATGCTTTGACAGATTCAGACAATCTAACTGATATCAAAATTAAAGAACATAGTTTTTATTAAAAAGTTCATCTGAGTCTACAATAAGCTCTATAAGCCAGTATATCAAACTGTGATCTTAGAAGAATACAAACTCTAGGGCCATTCTAGAATGAACTCTTCAAACAAAGAGATCACAATGAATCTCTTCTCCGAAGAAACCATTCAAGAACGCCACTTTGCATTCCTAGCTAAAATAAATAGTTTAATATCAACATTAACCAACAGATCTTTAATTGTTCAATTAGTGTGACTAGAGACAATTTTCCTTAGAATCTACAATGGATTACTGAGTATAACTTTTCTCACTGCCATACTATAAATGTCAAACCTTTAATAATTTCACTTTGCTTTTGCTGCGCAAACTATTTTCACATTTTATGAATGATTCATAACGAAAGCTAAATCAAGTTTAAAACTTGGTCGTAGTAAGCTATGAACAATCTTAAATCTATGGTTTAATGCTAACTTCCGAAATCGATATCAAATATCACTCCCACTATAAATTATAGGATAATTTTCTTCGATAAGAAAACAACAGAACCATCAAGTATCAAATACTCCGCAAATGATTCTGACATCCTATTGGACTTATATGGAAGCTGTCTAAGGGCATTTTCATCTTATTAATTATGTAGTTCCATTTATAGTTTATCATTCTCACATTTGACTTCAATAAGTCAAGTCTTTTCTACAATGGTTAACATCTGATGTTACACACCCATTAATAAAATAATTTTATTACTCGGGATCGTAGAAAAGATATTCTATCGAATATAATATAATATTCTATTAAATAGAACAAATTATAACTTTTACTTGTACCTACGAGGCGCAAGTACTTTTCAATTATATATACATTACACAAAAGAAATATTCAAATCTCAAACCTTTTCAAGATTCGAATTTTCTACTTACACATATCATATATATAACTGTAGAAACTAATGAAACATTAATTAAAAGGATGAATTAGTGTTACTGGAGCATATCCCCAAGAGTATTGAAACTAATTCGATAACACTCAATATCAAACGAATCAAATCATATAAGATTTGATTTCTCCCACTGACCAATTCTACCACAATGGAATCGTAGAAGAATAATATTGAGTAAGAATCATATTCATTGAATAACCTTAGAACTAATTGCCATAAATTCATATGTTTTATCATATCAAACATCTTTGAACAATTCAAAGACTCATGATGAATTTTAAAGATATAGTTTTCAAAACTTCAAATCGAATATGTTTGAACCATTCAAAATATTCTATCCGTGTTTCATCAGAAACATATTGAATGTTCTCGAAACCATTCAAGACGTTCAATATGTGTTTTTTTTAAAAACACGTAACTAAGTCATGCCAATTCATTAACTAAGTCATGAAGTAAAAAAAAAACTATGCAAGGTAATTTATAATTCATTAAACTACATATATCCAATGTATTAGTTTAATAAATCTGTGGTCCAATGACGATCATTGGTTAAATGAGATTTAATCACATTCCCAAATACAATATCAATTAAATGTATAAGGATATATGATGTGATCTCGTATCAGACCTACCTTTACCATACATAATAAACATCTAATGCTTAAGTGATAAAATCACATAAAGCACTGTTCTAAGTTATTTACTCAACCGAATATTTTTCTTAATGTTTATCTTTATATCAATGACACTACCAGGTTTATTAAAATATGTAACAACTGTTTATAAAGAATAAGTAATTATCCAATAATCACAAGTTCTGATATCAAATATCAAAACAATCATTAAATAATATTTTAAATAACTAGAAGAGAGATCTGTCTTAGTTATGGATTTTTTTAACCCAGCAGTGCCTCCCACTACTTCACATAATACCGTAATTCCCAACGGAAAACGAGAATCCAATAATTAAATTGAATTCCATAGTGAGAAGTGGACCCCATGAATATATTTTGACTCATAGCTTTGGCACGTTCTCGCCTACATATATTCACAGGTAGAAAACTCATTGTCAATCACACTCACTGTGACTTCTGATTTTGGTCCTGACCATTTCTTGTTATGACAGTTTTGGCACGTTCACAAGGAGACGTATCAAGGCTTCATTTGTCAGTGACAAACTCAAGCTACCGATGTAGTCCTGACAGCTTTGGCACGTTCAGGATTTCCACTTTCACTTGAATTTGTCTCTTATCATATAAGTTCCACCGGCGCAAATGAACTACCATCAGCTATAACTACACAGCTTTGGCACAATATAGCTACAACATCAAGAAATCATTTGCATCCGTACTGACAATGCGGTCCAAGAAATAAGTATTCTTAATACTAGTTACTTTAATGCCTTATTTAAGCGGGGATATTCCTAATGTGGGTTTTACACTACATCAAATGCAGAAATTTAATCTAGATCAATGATAAATGGTAAATCTATCACTATTTCCCACTCATTTAACCTAATATTTTGTATAGTTTCTTGAGTTTTGTGAATATTTTGATGTGTTTTGTGTTATTTTGTAGATAAATAAAGTTTCAGGACATTCTGGAGGTGATTTGGAGCAAAACATTGAAAATTGGCAAAAAGGGCATTTTGGTAATTTGGGCGCGTCGCGACGCGCAATCCTTTGGCGTCGCGTCGCCTAACATGGGTCGAACAGTGCTAACGTGAGCCGGGTCCACAAATCAGAATCTCAGAAAATTTGACTTTGCTAAAGTGCGTCGTGCCACGTGTCACCATCACAGCCGATCTGCTAACATACGCCGTGACACGTGTCATCATCCTACGGTGCCGACAGTCACCATCGCCACGTGCCGCCACGTGCCACTCCACCTGGCAGCCATGTCATCGTCCACATCATCAGTTGACCGAGTCAATATGCCACCTCACCGCCACGTCATCATCAGCCCATCAGGAAGTGCCACGTGTCGCAAGTCTACGGTGCTGACAGTCACTTTGCCACGTGTCGCCACGTCACCGCCAGGTCAGCATCAATTATTGGCTCTCTTATCCCTATCTGACATGTGGCGGATAAGAATCTAGCCGACCAATTAGAAGCCGCCACGTGTCACAATAATTGAGCCCCAACTACCTTGCCACGTGTCACCTTATCACCTTATCCAGAATCTGCAACCGACGAACCAGAGCGTGCCACGTCGACATAACTGGCGTCGCGATGCGAGCTGGGCGTGGGGACGCGCGACCCCTACTGACCCCTATAAATAGAGCGCGAAATTCCAGTTTCAGTTGTACCACTCTCTCTCATCTATTTGATGTAAAGAGGGAGTTTATCTCTCTAGTTTCTTTTAGTTTTTAGTTATTTTAGTTTTGTAATTAAATTTTAATTACTTTTTGTAATAATAGTAATTTACTTTCTTACTTTTTACAGTTTTTACTATTCACCATGAGGAGGTAACTTCCCTAGCTATGGTGAAAGGTAATTCTTTTACGATTGTTATTTAGTTTAATCTCCCTTAAATATAATATATTCACTATTTAAAATATTGACTTAAAAAGGATACTGCCAGATTGGTCGGTTGGTAATTTATTTTAATCTGGTTTAAACCTGACTAATCAAGGATACCGCCAGATTGGTCGGTTGGTAATTAAAATTTCTTACCGCCTATATGGCAGGTTCATGGACAAATCTTTTTACCACCTTAATGGCTGGTTGGACTTAATTTGACTTAATCAGGTTACCGCCTATATGGCTGGTTGGTAATGTTATCACAAGTTTTTATATTATATTATGGGAGATATCTAAATTAGTAGTAGTAAAAGTAATTTCTTTTACCTTAACATTTTATTTTATTGTAATTTACTTTTCAGCTTTTACTTTCCTGCAATTACTTTTCTGCATTTTTACTTTATGTCTTTTACTTTTAAGTTTTTATTAGCCCTAGTTATGTGTCGTAACTAAGTTAGATATCTGGGGTTGTGATGAATTCCAATATCACCGGTTTATAAGGGGTTAAATTATAGTTTGGGTAATATAAAGATTTATTTAATGAGTCTTAATCTTAATGCTTTTTCATTAACTGGCCATTAATAAAAATTGAACTGGTAAACTTAAAATGAACTAGACATAGGGATTTTAGGTTTCAGCCTTAGACTCAATAGCCCACGATCTTCCTTGAGGACAAATAACCCTTTAATAGATTTCCTTACAGGATAGACATATACCTGTCGGGTGGGGGTAGCCATAATTGGAACTTAAATTTAATGAATCCAGATAATTTGGTTGACATAGACATATGGTTCAATTGGGTTAAACTGGGTATTTGTGTCTGACCATCGACAGAGGCCTACACATAATTTAGTGTTCTAGGTTAATAAATCAATATATTACCCAACTTTAAGATAACCACTTCATCTTTTAAATGATATTGGAAGAAATCACAACCCTAGATAGTTTTTAATATTGAATTTTCTTAAAACCTACTTTCGAATAATTTTATTTACTTGTTTTCAAATTTAGAATCGTCACCATTTCAAATCAATCAAACAACCTGTTAGATACTAGTAATCATTTGACCTCATAAAATTAATAGATTAGATATTAAGTCCTCGTGTGATCGATATTTTTATACTACTTGAACGATACGTGCGCTTGCGTTATACGTGTGTGTTTACGCCGGTCAAGTTTTTGGCGCCGTTGCCGGGGACTTATTTATCTTTCACTATTAGTTTTAGGGTTAGATACGTTACTTGTATCTAATTTCTTTTTACTTATTGTTTTTTTTTCTTGTGTTTCAGGTTCTCAGAAACTTCATGAGACAAACCAGAAGCTTTGAACTCTGACCGCTTGACCCAAAAATTGAAAGAACCATCAGACAGTTGAGAAAGGGAAAGGCGAGAAGGCCAAGAAGCTTTAATCAACATGGAACCTGAACCATTGGAGGTTGCACCACCAATACCTATTCGAGACAGAACTATTCCGGTGGTCGACGGCCTCATTTCCTGTATTATACTTCCTCCCTTACCAGCAAATGCGTGTGACATCAAAACATGCATTCACATGATTCAGCAGTCAGTTCAGTTCGGGGGGAATGCAACTGAAGATCCTAATGCCCACATCAGTAACTTCCTGGAAGTTTGCGGCACTTTCTCTACAACAGAGCCTCAGAAGAAGCAATGAGACTGTGAGTTTTTCCATATTCCTTGAAAGACAGAGCAAAAGCTTGGCTACATTCACTACCAGTAGGTTCCATCACAACTTGGAACACTCTAGCCACCAAATTCCTTGCAAAGTATTTTCCACCAGCCAGAACAGCAAAACTGAGAAATGACATCACATCTTTTGTACAACAAGATTCAGAATCCCTCTGCGAAGCTTGGGAAAGATTCAAGGATTTACTCCGGAAATGTCCTCACCATGAAATTCCAAAATGGCTTCAAGTCCAAACATTCTATAATGGACTTTCTGGAATAATGAGAACCACAATCGATGCTGCTGCTGGATGAGCTTTAATGGAAAAAGGAGAAGATCAAGCCTGAGACTTAATTGAAGAAATGACCAACAACAATTCCTTGTGGCCAACAGAAAGGAGCATGATCCAAAGAATTGCAGGAATTTATGAAAGTTGAGCCAATACAGCAGTCAACGCCAAGCTAGATCAGATATGCAAATTCATGGAGACTCTTACCACTGGATCCATAAGTTCACCATATGGAGGAGCACCAAAGTCGAACCAACTTGAAGAGACGGTGAATTATGTCAACAATTTCAACAGACAGGGGAACAATCCATATTCCAACACCTACAACCCAGGGTGGAGGAATCATCCCAATTTTCATGGAGCAACAATTCAGGCCAACAGCAGAACTATCCACCACCTGAATTCCAGCAACAGAACAAAGGCCAGGAGCAGGCAAATGAACCAGGAATAACAGAAGTGTTGATCCACTTGAAAAGATAGAAGCAAAACATGACTCTCAAGAAGCAAGATATGATGCTATGTTTCAATCCCAAGCAGCATTGATTCAAAGTCAATCTGCTTCTATTAAAGCACTGGAGAATCAAATGGGACAACTAGCCAATGCTAAGAGTTACAGACCGCCAGGTACCCTTCCTAGCAACACAGAGCCAAATCCAAGGAACATTGGGAAGGAGCAATGTCATGCCATCATATTAAAAAGCGGTACTGAAATCAATAAAGATGTTGGAGCCAAAACAGCTGCTAAGGAAGTTCCAAAAGAAACAAAGCAACAGATGGAGGAAAAAGAACAGATCATTCCAGCTCCACCTTTTCCTCAGCCTCTTCAGAATAACAAATTGGACAAGCAGTTTTCTCGGTTCCTGAAGATCTTCAAAAAGCTGCATATCAACATTCCATTTGCAGAAGCATTGGAACAAATGCCCAGCTATGCCAAATTCATGAAAGACATTCTTTCACGAAAGTGGAGATTAGGAGATTACGAGACAACATCATTATCAGAAGAATGCAGCGCTATCATTCCGAGGAAACTTCCCCCAAAGTTGAAAGATCCTGGCAGTTTCACTGTTCCTTGCACCATAGGAGAACATGACTTTGGTAAGGCTTTGTGTGATCTAGGTGCGAGTGATAACTTGATGCCTTTTTTATTTTCAGGAAATTGGAGATTGGAGAAACAATGCCCACCTCAGTCTCTCTACAACTTGCTGATAGAACGCTCGTATTTCCAAGAGGCGTAGTTGAGGATGTGCTAGTCAAGGTTGACAAATTCATTTTCCCAGCAGATTTTATTGTCCTTGATATGGAGGAAGACGCAGACGTGCCAATCATCCTCAGGAGACCATTCTTGACTACAGGTCGAACCATTATTGATGTACAAAAATGAGAACTAACCATGATGGTACAGGATCAAGAAGTAACATTCAATGTTTTCAAGGCCATGAATTTCCCAAATGATGAAAAGAATGAGGAATGTTTCAGACTTGATGTGATACACAGTACCATTCAGAACTCTGATGAAAGACAAAGTTCTACTGACAAACTTAAAGCATGTCAATTGCTAGTGGAGCCTAAAGATAAAGCGTCTTTTGCACTGAAAGAGCCAATTCTTGCACTACAAGCAACAGAAGAGAAAAATTTCCACCAACTCAACGAATTGGAAGAATTCCACTATCAGCCTTTTGAGAATGCCAAATTGTACAAAGAAAATGGCAAGAAAAGACATGATGAGAAGTTAGTGCGCATACAACTAGAACCAAGGCAGAAGGTACTGTTAAACAAATCAAGGGTGAAATTCTTCCCATGGAAGCCAAAATCACAGTGGTCAGGTCCATTTGTGATCACCAAAGTTTTACCAAATAGAGCCGTTAAGATACATGATCCTGACTCCAACAAAACTTTCAAGGTTAAAAACAAGCGTGTCAAACACTACTGGGGAGAATCATTTTAGCGACAAAAAGAAAGTGTTACACTTTCAGATCCAGCTTAACGATCGAGAAGTAATGTCTGGCTGATGGCTTTAAACTTAGCGCTCGCAGAGAGGAAACCCATGCAATTTGTGTATATATTGTGATCTGGTGTGTTTTATTTTTGTGTGTTTAGTTTTTGCAGGTAAAGTCATTTCACGATGGAAGAAGCTCTCGCAAATCTTCACAAGCAATTTCCTTCTCTCCCTCAAAAATCTCTGATGAAAGTCTACAAAGCTCGCTTGGAACGGATGAGATTACTGATGATCAAAGGTATTCCTACTGACATTCGTTGGTTAATTGAAGCACATGTTCGATTGGCAGGTGAGTATTCTGACTCTTTTATTTCACATCTGCCTGATTTAGGAAAAAGCACATATGCTAAAAAACGAAGAGCCAAAAGAATGTGTGTTTGTTATAAATGTGCTCGTATGTTTTGTGATACTCGTTGTCGTTCTTTAGGAATGGTGTCTGATAACCGCGGAGATAAGATTAAATTCATTAGGGATGGCTTGAGTAAGGAGTCTTTGGATGACATATCTAAAACTCTTGAGACGTATCCCAGTGGATGTGTGTATCATGAAATTCGCATGTTATATGCACAATTCCAAAAGGAAAGACAACTGTTAAGTCTCGGGAATCTGACTCAAAAAGACCCTGTTTGCCAATTTATAAGAAAATTGGATGGGAGCTTGTCCCTGACGCATAGACGTCAATCAAACCGTTACTTTTCTTGTGAATATTATATCTCTTTGTCTTTTCTTAATAATTGTGATTTGTTTTGTTGTTTTTCTTTTGTTTTCTCCGACAGGATCCAGACATTTTTTACTATCACGATATTATTTCGCTACTAATCGTCCTCTGGAAGATACTTGTGCTATTTTTACTCACCCTTTTCAGGTATTATAAATTCAACTCATCATTGCACTTTTGAAGACATCCAGAGTAAAACATGGAAGCCATTTCAAGAAGACGAGTTGAAAACAACTGTGTGTTTTGCGGTAGTAGTGTTGGTACTAAACCACAATACGTAGAAGTAGCACAAGAATTGGGCCGAGTCTTAGCTGCAAGAAATATGCACTTAGTATATGGCAGATGAAATCTTGGCCTTATGGGGATCGTTTCAAAGGCCGTACAAGAAGGAGGCAGTCATGTTTTGGGAATCATCCCAAAACCCTTGGCAGAAGCAAATCTTATTGAACCATCAAACAGAGAGGAACTGATCGTGCCAGGTATGTCTGAACGATTGATAGAAATGATTAACCGTGCTGATGCTTTTATTGCTTTGCCAGGTGGCTTGGGCACATTGGAGGAAATTTTTATAGTGCTATCTTGGGCGAACTTGAACATACACCAGAAACCGCTTGGACTGTACAATGTTGATGGATTTTATGATTTTCTTTGTGTGTTTCTTGATGATGCCCGGAGAAATGGGTTCTTGTCAAAACCTTTGAAAGAACTCATCTTTACTACCAGAATTACTCCGGATCTAATAGACCAACTCATAGCCTATGAACCACGAATTGACCCTATCATTTCAAAGATAAATTGAACCGAGGACGATCGTGGTAAGAGGCGTAGGATTAATCTGGATCTTAACCTTTAATTTCCTGTAGATTTTCAGCTAACCAGGTACGACCTTCTTAACTCTCATTTTACTGTTTAAGATATTGGGGACAATGTCTCATTTAGGTTTGGGGGAGAGAATTAGTTGATCAGTACATTGTTTTTTTTAGTTTGTGTGTTATTTTTAATCCAAAATTTTTCGAAAAATACAAAAAAAAAAATTGAAAATTTTCAAAAATTACAAAAATATTTTGTGTTTTTGTGTTTTTATTTTGACTAAAAAGGTGAAATTGGTAAGAGATTGCTGAGTAAGGAGTTTCCACTCATGCGACGTATCTCAAACCTATTTCGGAACAAGTTAATTTTTGTTTATTTCCTTTTGAATTATTTAATTTGTGAATTCTCTATAATACTGACTAAAATGGATCTTCATATGCTCAGTTAGCAGATATTATCAACATACATAGAAACATACGGACATAAGTTAAAATTGAAAAGTTTGTAATATTCAGTGCTCTAGTTTAATTAGAGGAAGCATCTCAAAAAGCAATGGAGTAAAAAAAAAAAATCTGAGATCCGAGTTATTAAGTCTGTAAGGGTGTTTTAACACATAGTGCCCTAAAGCCAACTGGTTTGGGAGTCACTGGCCCAAAGCTCGTTACATGGATCAAAGATGCTGCAAAAATATATATATCTGAAGTCTGAGTAATTAAGTCCGTAGGGGTGTTTTAACACCTGGTGCCTTAAAACCAACTGGTTTGGGAGTCACCGACCCAAAACTCGCTACATAAATGGAAGATATTGTATATAAAATAAAAAATAGAGAAAAAAAATCAGAAAAATGAGAAAAATTATTCCATTGCTACAAAAAGGTGTGAAATCTGATAGAACTTTAGGACAAAAATATTACTCTCTTATCAACTGCACTTGTGACTGTTGTGGGAAAAAATGAGTTGTTTAATATTATGTTGGCTGTGTATATAGAGAATGGTAAATATAATAGGATAATTTACTTATTCGGTAATTTAGAAAAAAAGAAAACAACTAGTAACTTGGAGTAGAAATTTCACCTGATTAGTCACTAACTTCTTTATTCTCTTTTCGCTTGTCTTTTTGCTTTTGTGTGCATTAGTTTCACTACCATTTACTTTTGTAAAATGTTTGTGGGTATCATTGCTGTAAACCCTCACGAGACTACAACTCGTCCACTAGGGACACCTAGGGGTTTAAAGGCTTGTTGCATACGCTAAATGCAACCGTGATCCCTACGAAAGTGGCTTAGTTAAATTTTACTTATGTTATTTTATTTTGTGTTTTGCTCGAGGACTAGCAAAATGTTAGGTTTGGGGGTGTGATGAGTGGTAAATCTATCACTATTTCTCACTCATTTAACCTAATATTTTGTATAGTTTCTTGAGTTTTGTGAATATTTTGATGTGTTTTGTGTTATTTTGTAGATAAATAAAGTTTGAGGACATTCTGGAGGTGATTTGGAGCAAAAATTGAAAATTGGCAAAAAGGGCATTTTGGTAATTTGGGCGAGTCACGACGCGCAATCCTTTGGCGTCGCGACGCCTAACATGCGCCGAACAGTGCTAACATGCGCCGGGTCCACAAATCAGAATCTGAGAAAATTTGACTTTGCTAACGTGCGCCGTGCCACGTGTCACCATCACAGCCGATCTGCTAACATACGCCGTGACACGTGTCATCATCCTACGGTGCCGATAGTCACCATCGCCACGTGCCACCACATGTCACTCCACCTGTCAGCCACGTCATCGTCCACATCATCAGTTGACCGAGTCAACATGCCACCTCACCGCCACGTCATCATCAGCTAATTAGGAAGTGCCACGTGTCACAATTCTACGGTGCCAACAGTCACTTTGCCACGTGTCGCCACGTCACCGCCAGGTCAGCATCAATTATTGGCTCTCTTATCCTATCTGACACGTGGCGGATAAGAATCTAGCCGACCAATCAGAAGCCGCCACGTGTCACAGTAATTGAGCCCCAACTACCTTGCCACGTGTCACCTTATCACCTTATCCAGAATCTGCAACCGACGAACCAGAGTGTGCCACGTCGACATAACTGGCGTCGAGATGCGAGCTGGGCGTCACGACGCGCGACCCCTACTGACCCCTATAAATAGAGCGCGGAATTCCAGTTTCAGTTGTACCACACTCTCTCATCTCTTTGATGTAAATAATGAGTTTCTCTCTCTAGTTTTTTTAGTTTTTAGTTATTTTAGTTTTGTAATTAAATTTTAATTACTTTTTGTAATAATAGTAATGTATTTTTTTACTTTTTACAATTTTTACTATTCACCTTGATGAGGTAACTTCCCCAGCTAGGGTGAAAGGTAATTCTTTTACTATTTCTATTTAGATTAATCTCCCTTAAATATAATATATTCACTATTTAAAATATTGACTTAAAAAGGATACCGCCAGATTGGTCGGTTGGTAATTTATTTTAATCTGGTTTAAACCTGACTAATCAAGGATACCGCCAGATTGGTCGGTTGGTAATTAAAATTTCTTACCGCCTATATGGCAGGTTCATGGACAAATCTTTTTACCGCTTTAATGGCTGGTTGGACTTAATTTGACTTAATCAGGTTACCGCCTATATGGCTGGTTGGTAATGTTATCACAAGTTTTTATATTATATTATGGGAGATATCTAAATTAGTAGTAGTAAAAGTAATTTATTTTACCTTAACATTTTATTTTATTGTAATTTTCCTTTCAGCTTTTACTTTACTGCAATTACTTTTTGCATTTTTACTTTATGTCTTTTACTTTTAAGTTTTTATTAGCCCTAGTTATGTGTCGTAACTAAGTTAGATATCTGGGGTTGTGATGAATTCCAATATCACCGGTTTATAAGGGGTTAAATTATAGTTTGGGTAATATAAAGATTTATTTATTGAGTCTTAATCTTAATGTTTTTTTATTAACTTGCCATTAATAAAAATTGAACTGGTAAACTTAAAATGAACTAGACATATGGATTTTAGGTTTCAGCCTTAGACTCAATAGCCCACGATCTTCCTTGAGGACAAATAACCCTTTAATAAATTTCCTTACAGGATAGACATATACCTGTCGGGCGGGGGTAGCCATAATTGGAACTTAAACTTAATGAATCCAGATAATTTGGTTGACATAGACATATGGTTCAATTGGGTTAAACTGAGTATTTATGTTTGACCATCGATAGAGGCTTACACATAATTTAGTGTTCCGGGTTAATAAATCAATATATTACTCAACTTTAAGATAACCACTTCATCTTTTAAATGATATTGGAAGAAATCACAACCATAGATAGTTTTTAATATTGAATTTTCTTAAAACCTACTTTCGAATAATTTTATTTACTTGTTTTTAATTTAGAATCGTCACCATTTCAAATCAATCAAACAACCTGTTAGATACTAGTAATCATTTGACCTCATAAAATTAATAGATTAGATATTAAGTCCTCGTGGGATCGATATTTTTATACTACTTGAACGATACGTGCGCTTGCGTTATACGTGTGTGTTTACGCCGGTCAATCAATTTCTTAGTATTTTAATTCTACCCGGGAAAACATAACTTTACTTAACCATTAAATCTTCGTTACGTTTCCTGTTAGCGTATAACCAAAAATTAATAAACATCTAGATTAAAAGCATGTGGAAATATCAAAATTTGATTATATATCATATATCAAGCATGAAATATGTGATGGATGCAGGACCAGACTCGCTTCGATACCATTTTGTTAGGGTCATGCGCAGCGGAAGTGCGGTTCCGGCGAAAACGTAATTTTAAAACTTTTAAAGTTACCGAATAAATTATTCGATATCATATATCTATAACTTATTCATTTTCACCTAAAAATATTATTCGATGTCATATAACGACATAATTAATGATGAAAATATTAGGAAACTTTCACGGAAACGATTTTCCACAAAATAGCATAAAACGTGTTTTAGTCAAACCAACCAACCGAGACCACACAGGGGCTTCCCAGGTCAGACCCAATGATATTTGGGCAGTTCATGGGCTGCCCAAACAGTGACCAGTTCACTGTTTAGACAGACGTCACCCGGTGAGCCCGAAAACTCATCTGGTAACGTCGTTTTTCACCGTTTTCACTTATTTTCACTCTGAAATAATTTCCGAAAATTATCCTTACTCCCAATACACATCCAACACATCCAAATGTCATATTTTTCATCAACATAAATCAAAATTTTCCAGATCTGATCTGGGCAGAAAAAACAATCAACTTTTCATACTTAAATTCAATTTTATCAAGATTAATCTAATTAATATAATACCCATTCAAAGCCACCACACATGAAGAACTCTAGAATAATTCTAGGCATAATAAGAGTGGTCATTATACTCTAGAATGGTAACTAAGTTGTCCAACAATAAATTGAACCTAAATTACCTTAATCTAGTTCAATGTATATTTACACATGCATCTAGACACTTAATCAAACAATCAAAACTCAAAAACCCCAAATTTTTTAGATGAAAAATAACTCTACATTATATGTAAACAACAAGAACAACAAAAGAAACAAATTTCACAATTGAAGAATATTAAAGATTACATTTAATCTCCAAATTTCCTTCAATTTTCTTTGTTCTTACTTATTTTCTTCTCAAAAATCCCTTGGATATTCTTGGGGTTGTTTTCACGTTGGAAGAGGGCTAGAAATTTGAAGTCAACCACCCACCAAATGTAAGAAAATAATTTCCTTTTCTTAAAGCAAAAGTGGCGTGGATATGGGTTTTAAAAGTCAATAATTAAAACAATTTTTATTAAAAAAGACTTGGTAAATGGCCATGACACATGGCACGATATTTATCATATATTACTTTTAATATACTTTAAATAATAATACAACTTTTACACATTTAAATCAAATAATAAAAGTCAAACAATTATTATTTAATTTACATGTGTCATCAAAAAATTTATCAATTAATGTGTATCTAATATAATTATGTATCAAATACAAATACACATTAAAATAATCCCAACATGTGTAATTTCATTTACCGATTAAACGATTCGAATTAACTAATTTAATCCAATAAGATATTATAAATAATCAGTATTATTCAAAACGTGTTGCCCAAGTGCTCAATGAGTACACTTCAATTGTGAGACTCACTAAGTTCAGGTTTATCCATCACATAATCCAATTTTGTATCCATAATTTAGCCATTCAAAAATTATGACGACCACAGATAATCTCGTTGAACCATGCAAGTCGAGATCATCACATACGTATAATCCCTCCGTTACAGGCTACCATATTATACCGGGATATAGATGAGAACGTCAAATCCCTAAGGTATAATATAGTCGACTTACAAATTTATGATCTATAAATAACACTTCGAACTCGCTCCCACAGTGTACCACGACCATGGATTTAACTGATCGTAAACACATGCATGATACACATGCCTTGTACACAGGACTGGCGAATTCTATCTTGATACACACCGGATATCATAAGCATCAGTCCACACCTAACGAACAGGCGGAGGTCTGACCTAAAAAGGTCGATGACGTGACAATCATCAAAGTGTGGAGGATAACTCATATATCCACCGTGGTATCTCAAGTCTAAGGACCACTATGCTACTCGACTCGAGAATATTCCTATTGACATTGGTGTACCATCTATTAGGAAATATTCGGTGAGTCATTCAATGTTTATCGAATAAACACCTACATGTCTATACGAGTCTCCATAGACTCATGCTTCATTAAGATAAACCATCGGACCAAGTTCCGATATACGACATGTACTAATCTCGATGAATTTTACTAACCGACTCATGTTAGTAAATCTTGACCAGAAATTTTATTTGAGAATATACAACTTATATTGATGCTTCCCAATGTCAATTACAACATACGCTGTAACTGCGCACTACGTTGTAAACTATCGGGTCTTTGTTCAATATATATATCATTATATTCGATTTAGTTTCAATCTAATCAAATTAGATCGAATATATATATATATATATATATATATATATATATATATATATATATATATATAAGAGAAAAGAGGTGCTACCAACTATTATGCAATATTATGAAAATAAATTATTTTTATTCATGAACCGATCATAAATACAATCCGGATTGGTGTTCCAACCACCAACCCTAACATTTGGTACCGTCAGAAAGTAAAGACATAGAGCTATAACTTTGATGTTAAATATGTTTCCAAATTTTGAGCAGAACTAAGTCAAATTTGGACATATTTTAGACTGCCCTACATAGTGATAATAATTAGGTGGAAAATATGATATGTGGTAAAAAAAATCATATTTTTAATTATGGTTTTTTTGTGACCCATATATAAAGCTTCAGTATTCACTCATCTCTTTCATCAACCCGTGAAAAATCCTAAAATTTTCTCCATTTCTTTTCAACTCTCATGACATCTCAAGTTTAATTGAAGTTTGTTGCTTCCGATTGAATCAAGTAAGCTTAGCAAGCTCTCTCTTCACTCTATTGTTTGTTATAAACCCTAACTTGCATTTTCAAATTTATGATTTTAGAATCCTTGGAACCCTAGGTTGGAAAATGTATGGTATTGCATGATTATGTCTAAATTGAGTGCTTATTTATGTTTATGGTGATTTATTGATGTATTGACATGGGTTATGCATGAAATTGATTGAATATGATAAATTTGAAAATGGGTGTGTGTGGTCGAATTGGGAAAATATGTATACTTGGAAATTGAAGCTTGGAGATATTGAGAATCATGTTAAGGAGTTGATCATTTTGTGAACGTTTTAATGTTATCGAATATGGTAGTATGGTTGTGTTGGTTTAGCCATTAGAGTTGGCAATAGTGTGATGTAGAACAGTTCTGGAATCAGGCTGGCGTCACGACGCTACACCAATAGTAGCTCTCTGACCTGCATTACGTCTGGTACGCATCACGACACATAATAGGTCGCATCGTAACGTGAGCAGCTTCAATATTGGCGTTGCGATGCGAGCCATCTTGCATCATGACATGGAGCTAGATTCAAGATATGTATCCAGTTTATTCCAGAACACGTCATAGGATGTCAGATAGCTTTTTAGACTTCCTTATTAGTATGGATACACATATCATTGCACGCACATATTTAAAATCATGAATATCATAGTATACTAACCGTATTTTGATCAAACGTTTATAGATCCTATCAGATTCTACGTAAGAGGATCATTTCAGTTTCATTCGAGCATGCGAGCATTAAGACATCGATTTTGTGAGTGAATGATATTTCTGTTATTATGTTTTCAAGTTATTACAGTTGTGATATATCTTATTACAGTTAATATATTAAAGTTACGATTTATGTTTCATGATTATAGTTCATGTGTTCCAAGTCATATATATATTTTTTCAGTGTACGTTTCCATGTTACATGTTTACGATCCACGTTTTCATTTTGTGTTCACATGTTACATATTTATAATTTACGTTTTCAGTTTGTGTATTCCTATTTTAGAAATACTGGTTAGGAAATCCGTTCGGACGACATTCATCTCATATATTTTATAAAATAGGTAATGAATTCTGTACGAGCATTGTATGCATAAACCAGTACACATGTTAGATTATGATGACGTGTTTTCAATTCATGATTTCTATAATTTAGTCCATGTTATGCAAGTTTACATTTCATGTATATAGTCTTCAGTTCATGTCTTTAGTTTGTAGTTCATGTTTACAGTTCCAAATTCATGTTGTGCATGTGTCATGTTTACATATTTACAGTTAATATTTTTCATACATCATGCTTACATGTTTACATTTTACGTTCTTCACGTGTCATGTGTAAATTTTTTAGTTGATATTTTTCATGAGTCATGCTTACAGATTATGTTTTATGTTTCAAGTCTACAGTTTATGTTCTCAACTTGCGAGTCATATTTACAAGTTTAAAGTCATGTTTCTCATTATCATATTCATGTTCACAGTTTTCAGCTCATGTTTCCCATGTGTTATATTTACAAGTTTACAGATAATGATTTCCGTGTATCTAGTTTATAGTTTTCAGTTCATGATTTCCATGATTTTCAATTTATGTTTTCAGTAAACGATTTACAAGAATAATAAATGAAATATTTTCAAAACACCAATAGCGTGTCATCCCCTCATGTGTAGCTATCCCGGGTATGCTCAGCTCAGCATACCTACTGATCTTTCAGTGACCCTGTTAGGCACATTCATGTTCATGTTCCCTTGCTTAAACGATGTTAGGATCTGTTAAGTAGGTTTCACACCTCTAGGTTATGATACTAGTGAGATTTTCATTACAAGTAATTTTTAAGTATGTGATTTTAAGTATAAGTTTTGGATTCAGACGTTTATATTTTCAGCTCATGTATATGTTTCAGTTCATGTTTGAGTTTTCAAATATTTATAGTCATGATCATAGTTCTTAGTTCAAGAGTACAGTTTCAAGTTGTGTTTATGGTTTCAAGTAATGTTTTAGTTTTGAAGACATGTATATGGTTTTCAGATCACGTTCATGTTTTCAGTTCACGTCATTATTTTCATGACCACGTTTACAGTTTATGTTTACAGTTACAACTTAGGATTACAGTTTAAGTTTTTCATGTATAGTCAAGTTTGCAGCTTATGTTCCTCGGTTTACAGTCATGGTTATGTTTTCAATTCATAGTTACGTTTTCAAGTTATGTTCATAGTTTACAAGTTTAAATTCATGGTTATAGTTTCAGTCATGTTTATGGTTTATGGTCATAAACACGTTTTCAGCTCATGATTACAGTCTAAGTTTTCAGTTTACAATCATTTGTGCAGTTACAAGATTGTGATATGTTTTCAGCCCATGTTTACAATTTTCATGTTCACGATACGATTTACGAATCATGCTTACAATTTTCAGGTCAGGTTTATAATGTGCAATCACATTATCATATTTACGGTTGTAGTTCATATTTATAGTTTACATTCATGTTTACGTTTTTTTTATGGTTCATTTTTTTTAAAAAATTTATGTTAATAGTTTTCAGCCATGTTTACAAGATCATGTTATGTAGTTTTCAGTCATGTTTACGGTCTATATGTTACAGTTATAGCCATGATTAAAAATTTAGTTCAAGTTTACGGTTTCAAGTCATATCATAGTTTTCAAGTCAGGTCATAGGGTCCATATCGTGATTTTAATTTACAGTCTATGTTACATTTATTAGTTTATGGTCACAGTTTATTAACCATGTTTACATAATTTCTGTTCATGTTGTGGTTATGCTTCATGTTGAAGGTTGCAGTATATGATTTACAGTATAAGTTTCAATATATACGCTTCATGTTTCATGATCTACGGTATATGTCCACGGCCTTGTAAGTTTGTATCTTCAAGAATCTAAATTATGCAAATCATGCACCTCTATGTTTTACTTTCATTTTCAGCATTCATTCACTAGGTCGTTCATACAACTAACTTTTCCATTTTCAGTTTTGCGTTACAGGATTTCATGCATGCAGAAGACAAACTTTGGAAGGAATGGACACTAACTATAGTTATTAGGATCAGTCTCTAGGTTCCAATGTCAGTGGTCCATATATTTATATATTTACCAAGTAAGGCCACGAGGCCGAGTTATGTATGCATGTATATAACATGATGTATAAAATATGTTTTTATGTAATTCATGTGAATTATATAACAATCCCCCATGCATTCATAATAGATAGATTAGTTGGAATCATGATATGACACACATGTTCTAGTCATGAGGATGTTCTAGTCATGAGGCTCATGAAGATGGTAACACCTTCTTCTGTCGGTCATTTCTTGGGTAAATTGGGATATGACAACCACGGTCATGGATTTAACATATCTCAATCTTATGAAGGATACCTAAATCATGTACATAGGACTGACAGATCCTCACTGGATACATCACAGAATATCATGAGCATCAGTCCACACCTAATGAACAGGCGGAGGTCTGATCTAGAAAGTATTTGACGTGACTATCATCAAAGTGTGGAGGATAACTCATATATCCACCGTGGTATCTCAAGTTGAAGGATCACATATGTTACTCGACTTGGAAGTTATCCTATTGACATTGGTGTACCATATATTAGGAATATTTGATGAGTCGTTCAGTATTCATCCACTCTAAACACTTACGTGTCTATACGAGTCTCTCGAGACTCATGGTTCACTGAGATAAATCATTGGAATCCTAAATTTCAGTATATGACATCTACAAGTCTCTCGAGTTTACTTACTGAACAAGAAAGTAAACTTTGACCAGAAACAAATTAATAATGATATTGTTATGGTATAATTCAATGTCAGTTATGACGTTTTTACAATTATACCTCAACTAATCATTTTAAGGTCATTTACGCCTTTATCATGTCTATATAAAAGGAATACATTGATGAAACTACACATTTTATTCGTAATAAAATGTATAAATGTATGTATTTACAATAAAATACATTAAGAAATTTGTATGCCGTGCACCAATTCTAATAAATTTTTTAGGGTTGAAATAGGGGTTAATTAGGAGAGAGAGAAGATTGAGAAACTTACTATGAATCTGGGGTTGTTTGGAGGGAGGAGGTTCGAGGGGTTTTGGGGTGGGGGGAGGTGTTGATTGGTTGTTTGGGGAGCATGTGAAATGATTGTAAGATGATGAAAATAAATTAAAGTTTCTAGGGCTTTTGGTTTTAGTTGAGAGAGATGTTTGTTAAACTCCAACATCTTTAGTGAAAATAGTTTAAACAATTCTAAATACTATTATGTGAACTCTTACCTTAAAAAGTTTTTAACGCTAATTTTCATTATAATGCAAATTCCTACATCTTTAGTGCAAGCAGTTTGATATTGTGAGGTTTAAAAGTAATTTTGAGAAGCTAAAAGTTTAGTTGATTTTCTTTTAAAATAAAAAATAAAAAATTTGTTAGTAAAATCACCCCTTTTTACGATGTTGATTTTTCCTGTGTTTAAAAAAGTAAAATGGCAGTCAAAACCCAAATCTATATTTGGAAAGCGAAAAAGAATACCTTTTCAAAATATGATTTTAACTTAATATCATTCCACATGTATCCTCACATATATTGCATAAATCCAAAATCACTGTCTATTCAATTAAGAAATAAAATTATTAAATTGTTTTTTTTTTTTTTAATGAGAATGCATTCATAAATATTGAGTTTGGTGAACAATGAAGAGCACATATAAATAGAAAAGAAATATTACTGGACTAAACTAAAGAGAACAACAAGTGATTCAATGTCGCTGATTCAACATAAAAAGAATAATTTTTTAATTTAACTAAGGTATGAATAATGTGATTCCATTAACTATAAATAAATGATATGTATAATTTAATTATTAATTATTTAATACTTTTTTAATATTGCTCACGTTGTCAATATGTGGTTGTCTCTAGAGAGATTCTCTCTCTTTTTTTTTCTTTTTTTTTTTTTATTGAAAGAAAAAGGAAATATATTGAGAAAATAAAAATTACAAGATATAAAGGATGGAAAAATTATCATCCAAAAACTAGCCATTAGGCTGTTACATGTAGCCTTAACCAATCTATGGGTAGTTCCATTATATATATATGCCCTCGACACAAAGTGAATCCTACAGGGACTCAAGTTACTAATTGCACTTTGGATTTCATCAATAGTCCAATCGATTTCTTTAAGGCTACTGATCTTTCCTAGCACTAGATCAACGACATTAATTGTTAGCATCACCTTCAATAATTAAAGGAGAAAATTCAGCTGTTAGGGTATAAGATGTCCCAAAAAGGAATGGGGTCCAATGGTTTCCTATCATCAATACCTCATTTGGCTTCTGAAAGATCCATAGGGTTGTTGACAATATCACATGAGTTATGAAAAGCTTCAGCGCTGGCCAGAATGTGCTTTTATTGAGCAACTTCCCACCTTCAGCCCCAAATTGCCCACCTTCAGCTCCTCTTGACATTTTATTAAGCAGGCTACATGATACACTGATTGTACTGAGAAGAACAAACCTCTTTTGTCAAAATATATTTGGTTTAGAAAGCCAAATTACTTTGTACACATACACACTGGCTCCATCGCCAATCCTCCATCTACTCCCTTTAATCAACACCTTTCTACCTCACTGAATATTTCCCCAGATGAATGAGGGGCTGTGTCCCAAGTTTTCCTCAAGGAAATGGTTGTGCTTTGTTATAAATAGGAACCGAAATAGGAAATCTGAAGAAAAATATACTAGTTTTCTTGATTTCAATATGAATTACAAATTGTCTTTATATAGGCATTACAAAATGATCAATATTAATTACATATCAACTAACAATTAACATTAATATCATATCTATGAATATTAATTACATATCAACTAACAACTAACAGTAATATCAGATCTATCAATATCCCCCCTCAAACTCAAGATGGTAGTGAAGAAACTAGATTGAGTTTGGAAACGAGAGTTGTGTAACGGCCTGGAAGAAAATACCTGGTGAAGATATCAGCTATTTGATCATCAGAACGTAGATACACCAACCAAAGAGTACCGCGAGCAATATGTTGACGAATGAAATGAAAATCAATCACAATGTGTTTGGTACGTTCATGGAATACATCATTATACGTTATTCAAATAGCGCTTGATTGTCACAGTAAAGAGTAGTAAGGGTTGGTTGAGGCACTCCTATATCTTTGAGGAGCCAACGTAGCCATAGAAGTTCGGCAGTAGTCGCAGCAAAAGCTCGATATTCAGCCTCAGTACTAGAACGAGCAATCAATTTTTGTTTCTTGCTACGCCAAGAAATAAGTGAGTCACCTAGAAAAATACAATATCAGTAGTGGATCGACGATCAGTAAGGTTGATGAGTGGTAAATATATCACTATTTCCCACTCATTTTACCTAATATTTTGTATAGTTTGTTGGGTTTTATGAATATTTTTATGTGTTTTGTGTTATTTTGTAGATAAATAAGGTTTCAGGATTCACTAGAAGTAATTCGGGGCTTAAAACATCGAAAAACGGATAAAAAGGGCAAAAATGTAAATTTTCTGTTAAAATACGTCGTTTGCTAAAATGCGCTATTGCTAAAATACGTTGTCCGCTAACATGCGTCTGCCACGTGTCAACATCACAACAAATCCGCTAAAATACACTGGACACGTGTGATCATCACATGCTGCCGACAAACCGTTTGCCACATGTCATCATCTGATTAGACCGCATCCACCGCGTGCCACGTCTCAGCCACGTGTCATCCACGTGTCAGCCACGTCAGCCACATAACGAGTCAACTTGCCACGTGTCAGCCACGTCACCATCCGTGAATCACCTTTCGCCATGTGTCAACATGTCATTGGACCGAATCAACCGCGTGCCATGTGTCAGCATTCTATTGGGTTGATAGATTACGCGTGCCATGTCAGTAGACAACAGAGCAAGCCGCGTCTACCGTGTTTCCACGTCGCGTTTCGCGACGCGCTATAATTTTAGTCCGATTTCATTTTTCAATTTCCATACTTTCCTGTAGGTTCTGTATAAGGATCTAAGGACTCTATCTTGTTTGTTTATATTTTTGTATTTATAATTATGTACTTTTATTTCTAATTTTAATAATAGTTTATTTATTTTATTTTTATTTTATGTTTCATACTTAATTTCCGCTGGGGGACGGGTGAAACATTTAATATGATTATCTAGTCAATCTCACTTAATTTATAATATAGAAATTGTAATCTAATCACATGGATTAAAAGTTAATACTGCCTTAATGGCTGGTTTTATTTATGTAACATAATGTGACACCGCCTATATGGTCGGTCTTAAGTGAGAGATGATTACCGCCTATATGGCTGGTTTATGGACAAGTAATGACACCGCCTTTATGGCTGGTTTGACTTAATTGGATAATACTAACAAATTCTATATTATAATAAGTGAGATTCCTAGGTTTGAAATATTAATGTGGATCCTCTAACCCCAGTATTTTCTGTTTATTCTAGGAAATAATGAAGCATAATATTTATGTGTTTAATATTTGATTTAATTATATTATGGGTAATACTTTAGTTTGTTTATTGGATCTTAAGCATAATGCTTCTTGTTGCCTGATCACCAATAAGATTGATGTGGTTACTTAAAATGAACTTGGAAAATGAGATTTTAGGTTTCAGCCTTAGATTCAATAGCTCACGATCTTCCTTAAGGATAGATAACCCTTAATAGATTTCATTCCAGAATAGATATATACCTGTCGGGCGGGGGTAGCCATAATTGGAACTTGAACTTAATGAATACATATAACTTGGTTTACATAGACATATGATTAATTAGGTTATTTGGGTATTTGCATCTGACCATCGAAAGAGGCTTTTGCATATTTTCGTGTTCCAGGTTAACAAACTGATTTATTACACGTATATAAGAGAATCAATTCACCATTAGAATAATATTGTGTGGAATCACAACCCTAGATGTTTGTGTCTTTTTTTTATTTTCCTTAGTATTTTCTTTTGTGTATTTATTTATTTAGCAAATCCACATTCAACCAACCAATCAAGCAATCATTCCCTAATCCATTTTAATTAGATACTTGTAAATAAATAGAATCAATAATTAATAATAACAATAGAAAGTAAGTCCTAATAGGATTGAAATTTTTATACTACTTGAGCGATACGTGCGCTGCGTTACGTGTGTGATTTCATCGATCAAGGTTTTGGCATCGTTGCCGGTGACTTATTTTTCTTGAGTTATTAATTTTGAAGCTATCTAATTTACTTGTATTTAATTTTCTTTATTTTTATCTGTAATTTTTATTATTTCTTTTATTTTTCAGATGGTTGAAATGGAACATTATTGGACGATTGAGAGATTACGAGCTTACTAGAAGAAGATACACCCCAAATCAGAGAACAACCGTCCGATTTTTTTAGGCCTATTCTCCAGCCCAACAACTATCACTGGATGTCAGAACCAAGCAATACTACATTTTCTCAACAGAACGCAATGGGGAGATGTGAAATATGCGATAGTAACCACCCTAGTGATCAATGCATATACCTTTCAAGGTGGCAGAATTATCAGAATCATTCAATGTTCCAAGAACCAGCATATTTCACTGAACCACATTTTCCATCTTATCCACCATCCACCTAAGATCATCATCAAGAACCAGAACCATCAGAGGAAGATGAGATGATTGACATGCTCAAAG
>SKCR01045711.1:0-87893 GCA_019454045.1 Zanthoxylum bungeanum | reverse complement strand
AGGAGAAATTTTCACAACTATGGGCAAGGGAAAGATCGAGATCAAGAGAATTGAAAATCCAACCAACAGAGAATTGAAAATAATTACCATAAGGAAAATGTAGTGGCTTTTGTTATCATTTTCACATTAATATATATCATTATCTATGTTGGCGGTTATTTTTCATTCAAGGGGTAGTTCGGTAAACCGATTCCTCAAACAAACCTCCTCAAGCAGTGAATTGTCCCACTTCATTTTAGTATTATGTTATGAGATGGGCGCTATAGGTTGTTTGGAGGTGCTTGACTTTGATTCAGATTGCATGATTTTTATCATAGGTCATGCTGAATTTTCGTCAGAGTCAGAGGCTTATGGAGGCAGGATTAGCCTGTCTCCTGCTGGTAGCAACCAAGCTTAGGCGAGATGTTACACGACTAATGTGACTACAATTAATAACCATCCCCTTTTTTAGTAGTTGTTCATTATTTGTACAACCATTACTGTGACAATTTTTTAATATTAATTAATGAGTGACCATAAGTTAATTAGCTCCCCAGATGCCACATCTAGTTAATCACCTATCATGCCAATGAATTTAGATCCAGTGCTCAATTGAATTGTGCTAAATTTTTCATAATTTTTGTTATGCGTGCTTTAATAGTATTACACGGTTAAGATCGAGTTATATTTAAATTATTTCCAACAATTATAAATTAAAATTTATGGTGAATCCAAATCTTATGCCGATAACCAAAAGCTTATAATGTTGTTTTAAAGTTGAAAAGAAAAAAATTTGTCATTTAATTTTTCTTATTTGCAGCGGCAATAAGAGATAGCTAAGTAGCAACAATAGATGGCTAAGGAGAAGCAGCAGCGACAGAATGATCATTACAATTCACACATGCCTCTTTCATTTAGGGTGGAGCCTATTCAATCAAATCTTCAGGAGAGGATCTGATTCTTTCTCCTAAACGAAAAGCTCGCATATGAAGGATTAGTGACATATTAATTAAGCACTTTGTTAAGTAACAAGCTTATTAACTTGTTGGGATCATAATTACATGACTAGCTAGCTAGTACTATGAGGCTTGCTTAATTTGACATTTGTTCTTAAATATCTATCTAGCACTGGAGTGACATGTATATAATTAGTGTATGATTTTATGTTGGCATGGCATCTAGAGGATGATTTAACTAGATTAAGAGTATGAAATTATGTTGGCATCTAGATTGTACGCGGGGATATTAATTTAGTATTTAAGTCTCCGATTATGTGTTCAGGAGTAGAATTTCTTTCTCTCTCTTTTTCCCCCCTTTTTTTGGAGTAGGTTTTTGTTCGGTTTTAACAATAATAATAATAAATTAAAGTAGCAAATTAAATCAATCACATAAAATCAACACAATAATTTTGGTGACGAAGTGGAAAACTCTTGCGAGTAAAAAACCACTCCGGGTATAGGCTACCACCTGAATCCATTATATAGAGAAAAACTTACAGCGATGGTCAAGATCTATGGTTGCAACTCCACCGACTCAAGTACCTCAATATAACAAGAACTCAAGGCATCTCTTTAAGCTCGCGACCCACGATTTTCTTCAGAACCTCTGAAGTCTTTGAGTAGATTACATCACCAATGACGTCGGAATTCCAACTACCAAACTTCCTCCTAAAGAACTCTAAAGGATTGAGGAATTTAGGTTAAGTTGTGTTGAAGGTTTATCAAAGAAACGTTCACAGCATCTATGAAGAAGACAAGGAGATAAGAAGTCTTTAATGGTGGAATCAAGAAAATTGAAAGCTTTGAGAGAACCAACGGGGAAGGTGGCTCAATGTTTGTTTATATAGGTAGTGCAAAGGAAAAGGGTTTCCTAGTGTTATTTTAACTTTAAAACGTGTCTAAGATAACACACTTACGCTGGGATGTTCGAACGCACTTCAAATGCAACTCAATTGCAAAGTTTCTGCCTCGAAAATGTTCGAACTCATGTACGAACGCAACACAAATGCGGTCATGGACTAGTTTTCAGGTGCAACTCTAAACGCTTGTAACTTTATCGTTTCTTGGCCAAATCATGAGTTCATTATATGTACGCGATCGTCTTCGAGTCTACTTTCCAATGCAACTGACATCATATCAATTTGATCTCTAAATTTTCTTGAATATTCAAAAGAGTAAACATCACTCAGATAACTCTATCAGATTTTATCCAATTGCTCCGAGATCTTCAAGACTCATTACAACTCAAGTGAACTTGTTTTGTTACGGACATTACCAATAAAAATGGAACTAACAAAATTGATTATATCTAGACATGTCTGCACAAAATTAGGATACAATTGAGTAAACTAGAAGAAAAGGAAAGCAAATATTTGCATTTAGGGTCTATATATGAAAATTGTCTCACACATATATAAGATTCTTCTTCTAATATGGACGTTTACATAGTATAAAATTTAGGATTTATGTTATGAAGCATTGCATAATGAAATCCATATCCTACATATATACAACAGTGAAGAGGTGTTTTGATGAAATGATTTTTTTTTTAAAGTTGCAATCAGTTTGGACGGACGACCCCGGGATTTGCTAATTCCGATCCTATTTTTAATTTCGTAATAATTTTTAAATTGAGGTATTTGCTCGCCTCAATCTCAAACCGAATGATTTGGGATCTCAAATTTCGATTGAGATTTAAGATTTTTTTAGATAAAAGAATCTCAACCTAAATTTCTAATTTAGATGAAAAACGTCTCGAATCCCATACAAAGAGTAGAGTACGAGATCTCAAATTAAGCAATAATTAAGCTAATGATGATTAACATTGTTGATTGCAAAAAAAAATTATTTATATTTGTTATATATATATGAAACAATAATATTTTTTAAAAAATAAAGAAAGAAATGGGCAAGCCCAAACTCTTACCACCCATTCATATACTTCGGGGTGTAAATTAATACAAAAATGCACTGTTTGGTTACACACTTTACTTGTGAAGAAGTAGCCATGGGCACTAAGGTTTCTTGATATTGTTGATAATGAGTTTGACAAATTTTAATCTCAAATCAAATCATTTCCTTACATAAAGGAGCACACAAGAAATAACTGTGTTCCCTTTTCCTCATTTGAACAATTTCTTAAGATAAAATGAATAGCAGGTAAATCCTTATGCTATTAACCATTAGTCTTTTACCAACAGCTTGATCTCCATGCCATCGTCTTTAAGTAATTTACAGGTTGGTTAGTAGGGGGAAAGAATCCTAATATAGTCACTTTTTTATGCAACTTTTTAGAGGAAGAGAAAACTTGTTTATGCAACTTTTTTATGTTAAGAAATGAATTAAGTTGTACGACCTTGGGACTGCAGATATCGCCAGATAATTAGTCATACTGATCTATCATAGATTACTGCTTGAGGCTGCATGTCTAAGGCAAGTTATACTATACTTGGTTTACTAACTGATTACCAAAGGTTCTAATCAGGTTGATCAACACAAGGGGTTACTGAATCAGATAGAAGTGTGTTTTACAAAAGATTAGGGTTTTCAACTAGGTTCTAGATCAGAAACGGGATTTACAAGATTAGGTGAAAATATCATACAAGCATATGAAATATTTTAGTAGTCATCATGGTTCATTTGAAGTCTGACAATTGGCTAAATAATATCAGAAATAGCTCTTTGAAACTATAGAGCTGGTACCCTACTGAAAATTTCATGTGTTAATACTATTTCCGGTGAGTAAACAATTCTATCATTAAATTTGTGGATCCCAATGTATACTAGGATTTTTTTTATTGAGATTCAAATCAACAGTCTCAGAGAAGCCTCTTTTGCTATTAGCCTTTGGAGTTTCTGCAGCAGCTTCGGTACATTTACTGCCGCCACCTCTGCCGCCACCTCTACGACCACCAGGCAATCCAAGGCACAGTTCAGTTTCTTTGAAGTCCATTTTCAGGTCAATAGCTTCCATGCAAATTATCAAACAACCCCTTTATAGCTTTTGCTTTTTTTTCCTTTCTTGTGTTATGTTGTTGTGTTTGCTAGAGAGAGAGACCTCAATAATATAACTGTGGGCTGTTTTGTTATCAGCTGCATGTGTAGTCATTTCAATGTACATGATTTATGATTTGTCTGACACGTGTAGACAATTTGGCCGTTGATTACGTTAAGAACATGATTGGTTATCTTTCTGATTTCTCTAAGAGGCTTGTGGCTAGAAGCTATATCTTAAGAGTAATTTATACAGTTCCCTATTAGCCAACCAGCACATGCAAATATAATCCACTTGTGCTGTTAAAATGTAATTAAGCCCCTTATCAATGCAATAGTATTTTCAAGATTTCAATCAAGTCAACTTAGGGGTGTTCATAAAATCGGATTAACCCGCGATCCGATCGGACGTGACCCGACACGACTCGACGTGATCCTACACGACCCGCGTGTGTTCATAAAAAAATTTATAAAAGTTCGACCCGACCCGAAATTTTTCAGATTGAGCAACATATTTGATACTAAAACCTGATCTGACCCGACCCTATACAAATTTTATTATTTTTCTAAAATTTTTATTATTTTTCTAAAATATTTATTATTTTTTTTAAAGTTTTTACTATTATTTCATTTATTTATTACTTTTTTTGTATTAAAACTTTATATATATAATAATTTTTGGGACATAAAATAATTAATATTTATATTTGAAAATAATTAATTCATTAAAAAATTATTATTTTTTAAATTACCTGATGACCCTACCTGAACCGAACCCGATCGGGTTCCATTCCCACGTGATCCGACCCGCGACCCGATTTTTCCCTTCACCCGACCTGATCGAATCTAATAAAATTTCAAAAACCCCGACCCAACTCAACCCATGAACACCCCTAAATCAACTCAAAGTTGTCTTTTGGATATTGTGCATGTAGTTTGAGCTTGGTTTCAGTTCCGATTTCAACTGTTTTTAATTTTTTTTATAATCTTTTACTCCACGTGAAGTTAATATTCAATTACATAATAAATTTGTATTTTTTTTTTTTTTTTTTTTTGGAAACAATGGAAACCCCGCCACCAAACCACCCATTCTGGGCCGCGGCGCAGGTAAAACCACCGGCTGTCCCAGGCTCTTACAAGAAGTGCACCCCCTGGATTCGAACCCAGAACCTCAAGGTGAGATCCTGAACCCTACACCACCAAGCCACACCCCTTGGGGACATATTAGGAGTACAAATTTTGGTCGGATTGGCTGATTAGACCCGTTGTGAACCGATTCAAATCAAACAGGTATTAAAAAAAAATTGAAAAAAAAAAAAATTTAAGATAGGATGGGTCGAATCACATGTTTTTATTTTACAAAAGTGATTGATTCGATGTGACCTGAAATTATAAATATTTATGTATATACCTCCATAACTTTAAACTCTCGGTAATTATTTTCAATATTTGTTTATTATTTTTGAATTTTGACCCTTAAATATTTTATTTATATAAAAAAAAAGTCTATGTCTTTAACCCATCGCCCGACTTGCCGCAGATTTCCTCCTTATTTTTAGGTTGCGGGTTAGTATTTTCTCTTAATCCGACTCATATAGGTTTTAAAATAAAGATCTGACCTGATTCTTCAAGTGAACACCCATAATTTTAAGAGTTATATTATTCATTTGAGGGGTTTGACATATTTTTTCTTATAAGTTCTTAGATTTTACCACTTACTATTGCATTTTTTTTTTATATAACATATCATACGTTTGATGTCAAAATTTTATTTAAAAATTGATTGTTTGATAGTTTAGATGATTTTTTTTTTTCCTGAAAATTTTTACATTTAGGAACAATAATGTATTATAAAATTAAAAGGTACAAAGGAAAGAGTGATAAAAGCTTGAAACATTGGTAGGAGAAGTGTGAATCTCCTTTTCATTTTTAACAAATTGATAATATTTTTTTGGCATTGCCATCTTCCCTCCCAATCAATTGATAATGTCTGGTGGGCAATGAAAGAAGCATCAAGCACATATCGCACAATTAGCACGAAGCAATGACTTTGTATAAGTGTGATTGTATCAATGAATTTTGTTCATTATTTATAGTAAGATTCTTCAAGGAACCATCCCACTTATGCACATACCGACATGAAACAATAATTCACCCAATATAAACCCCTATTAATTGATTGGTCGGCTTATAAATAATAATAAATAATAAGCACTTCTTATTCGATAGATATGTCCGAACATTTATCTGAACAATAACTTTTTTTTATCTGTTTGGACATATATTTTTCGGACATACCCATCTACTAAAGTAATATATTTTTCATAAATAATTATGAACGACAAGATTGATTCTTGAAAATAAAAATATTATTTGATATAACATAATTTTTAAGGTAAGATAACTCCTAAACATCATAGAAAAAATTTAGGATTGTGACGATATTATCATGTTACTTATATTATAACATAATAATATCTAATTACGCATGTAATAGATTTAAAAAAAATATCAAATAAATAATAATTATATTTAATATAATTATACATGTCATATATTTATTAATTAATAAAATCACATAATTCATACATCTATTATGTCAAAAAAATTACTCTAAAAAGAGAAGCAAAAGTTATCAACATCACTCATTGAAAAAGTTGTATGTGTGAGTTCCATTTTTATTGGCATGTGTCCGTGACAAAACAAGTTCAATTGAATTGTAATTTATCATGAAGATCTTTGTGCAATTGGACTGGTTTTTGGCTGCTGTGCATCAGACATGCGTTCGTGGTGCGTTCGTAATTGGGTTCGAACGTGTGGCGTTAGTGTCACGTTCTTTATTGGGTTCGAACGGGAATTCCAGACAGCAAATGTTCGAGTCACGTTCTTGTTGGGTTCGAACGAGATCATTCCAGAGAGCTCACGTTCGTTGTGCGTTCGAGTTGCGTTCGAACGAGTCTTCATAGAAAGGGCGCGTTCGTGTTGCGTTTGAGTAACCGTTCGAACACGACTGCGATCTGAACGCTTTTTTGGCCTGCAAAACCCTAGCTTTTCACCCTACCTATAAATATAACACTTAGCCGCCATTCCAAAAAAAAGTTGAAAGAGCTAAAACATAAAACCTTTGAGCCAAATCCTTCAAAGCTTTCAACTCTCTTTGATTCCACCATTGAAGACTTCATCATCTTCTTGTCTTCTCTATTAATGGTGTGAATCCATCTTTGATAAACCTTCAACACAACATAACCCAAATTCCATAATCCTTTAGAGTTCTTTAGGAGGAAGTTTGGTAGTCGGAGTTCCAGCGTCAATTGGTGATATAATCTACTCAGAGACTTCAGAGGTTCTGAAGAAAATCGTAGGTCGCGGGCTTGAGGAGTTGCCTTGAGTTCTTGCAGTATTGAGGTACTTGAGTCGGTGGAGTTGCCACCATAGGTCTTGACCATCGCTGTAAGCTTTTCTCTATATAGTTGATTCGGGTGGTAGCCTATACCCGGAGTGGTTTTTTTTACTCGTAAGAGTTTTCCACTTCGTCACCAAAATTATTGTGTTGGATTTTGTGTGATTGATTTACTTTTCCGCAATTTATATTTTTCATTAAATTAATATTGTGGATTTTATTGTTGTTGGTTGATTTGTTAAATTGTCTGTTGCAATTCCATAGTAGCAGTAACAGGACTTGTCCTGCTTATTGTTTATAATTCCGCATAGGGTCAGAACCTTAGGCTAATCATGTATTTTCAATTGGTATCAGAGCCTGAACTCGATCCTTGACCCATTAGCTATGGAGTGTAGTCAACCCTTAAATTGTCAGCCATTTTTTTATGGCACGGAATATTTACATTGGAAGGTTCGCATGAAAGCGTTCCTTAAGTCTTTAGATGAGAGAGTCTGGATGACTGTTGAATTCGGGTAGAAACCTCCCGTTGTTACTGTTGATGGGGTCATTTCCCCTAAAGACAATGACGAATTTGATGCTAGCAATAGGAACAGTAAGGTTGTTAATGCCATACATGGTGCTGTCTGTTCTGCTGAGTTTAGGAGAATCTCAATGTGTGAGATAGCCAATGATGCTTGGGACATCCTGCAGACTGTGCATGAGGGCACATTGTCTGTTAAAAATAATAGACTCCAGGATTTAGCCACTAGGTTTGAGGTCGCCAAAATGAAAGATGATGAGACCTTTGATGAGTTTTATGCTGAGATTAACGATATTGTTAACTCTAGTTTTAACCTAGGTGAGACTATACCTACAAATAGGATAGTTAGAAAAATCCTAAGATCCATTCCTGATAAATTCCTACCCAAGATTACCGCCATCGAGGAAAGCAATGACCTCGATAAGCTTGATTTAGAAGAACTCATAGGAAAACTACAAGTTTATGAGAAGAAACTTCCTGGGTATCAAAAGCCCAAAACTATAGCGATGAAGATCGCAAAGGAAGTTGTTCATGATCCATCTAGTGATGATGATACCTTTACGGATCATGATTTGGCCTTGTTTGCTAAGAAGTTTAGGAAATTCCTTAAGCTGAAGAAGAATGGCCAAAGCAGTAACAGAGATGGGGAGGATAGGCCTAAGAAGAATAGGCATATCAGGAGTGAGTCTAGAGAGGAAATGGGTAGTAGACCTCGTGGTATCCAGTGCCATGAGTGTGAAGGCTATGGGCATATTCGACCAGAGTGCCCTACATACCTTAGGGCGAAAGGCAAGAAAGCCACGACTGCCTCTCCTAGTGATTCAGAAGGTGGATATTCTTCTGATGAGTCTCCTAAAGGCAAGAAAAATTTTATTGCCTTTACTGCTAGTGTGACTGGTGAGAGAGAGATTGTGGTTAATGATGCTGATTCAAAAGTCTCACTTGATGAGTCTGTAGATGAGGAAAGTCTTCAGGTAGCTTATGTTGAACTGTTTAATGAAAGTTTAGCTATTAATAAGACTAACATAGAGGTCAATAAGAGGCTGAAACTAGTTGAACTAGAAAAGAATGAAGCTCAAGCCAAATTTGAGCAAAGCCTTTTGATGGTAGATGACCTGGAGGAGAGAAATAGATGTCTAATTAATAGGGTCCAAATATTAGAAACTGAACTTGAAGATACTAGAACCCAATTGTCTATACTTTCTAGTGGAAATAAGAAAGTGGATCGTATGTTAGGTATTAGTTTTGAGCCTAACTGTGATAAGGCGTCTTCTTTCAAAGCTGTGCATGTGGCAGCTAAACGTGACTTAGGTAAGAAACATGTTGTGTGTAGTCATGTTTCTCCTCCTATTGTTCCTCGTCCTATTTCCCAACCTCAATCTAGAGGTGTTGTGGGTAAACCTCGCTCTCGTCCGAGGTTTGTGCCTGTGTGCCACCACTGTGGCAAGGCTGGACACATTAGGCCTAAGTGCTTCATGCTTCACAAGCAAAAGAAGAGGCCTAAGAAGTTGTCACCTAGATTTGACTATTCAAATCTAGTTTCTTAAGTTTCTGCACTAACTAAACAGACAAAATTTCTTAGTGAGAAACTTAATTTGTTGGCTAGGACTTCTCAAGTGGATGAGGTTCCTAGAAAAGTTTGGGTGAAGAAGCAAGATGAATTCCCATCTTCTTCTGTGTGTCCTGATGGACATGATGAGAGTGCACTTCGGTGTAACTCTACTTAAAGATGCATTTTTATTTTCCCATTGCATGTGTGTGTGCGTGTGTTTTATGTTTTTGCACGTTTATTTTGTTTTCACAGCATATAGGTGTGTGTGTGTCTTGTTTTTGTTTTATATCCTTTGGTATATAGGATGGAAACCCGGACATAAATTTCATAGCCGATTCCGAATAAACGGTAGTATGATCTGCACTCGGGATACAACTCCACATATCATTGGATGTTTTACAAGCCTGTTTGTGTCTTTATTTTTATTTGTTAAAATCTGAAAAATATAAAAAAAATAGAAAATGAAAAAGACAAAAATTATTTTTTTTATGGGTTGTTAGAGCATGAAAAGCTTATGCATGTGATCATAGTATGTAGGATATATGATTATGCATGTATGATATGCTTTTATTTTTCTTGATGCTCTATATACATGAGTGTGTGTGATAAAAACCTTTGGTATATCTTGTGCTTGCACCTTCACAAACACGTTTTTATTTTATCAAGGTTTGGTCGCATGTATGAGTTTTTGGACTAGCAATCTAATTTCTATCATATCTTGTTTGCTTAATAGTGTGACCTTTGACTAGTTGACCTTGCTATCCCCTTGTGCAAAAGTAAAAAGATATATCTTAAAAAAAATGAGACTCAAATGCAAAAGAGCCAATGTGGCCAAATTTAAAAGATAAGGGCAAAAACCTTTCACTCGAAAGAGTTATTATATATGAGCTCATGATATTTATGGGGTAAATAATATAGCATGCAACCAATGTTGCTTATTTTTAGGTCCTAGTGGTGCTGGGCTTGAACATCTATTGTGTGGACTTGGTTTGTTTAGAGATGGATTTCTTTAGCTGTATCCAGCTCATAAAATAAGGTCTTAAGCCTTGATTTGTTGTGCACTTTATTTTTCACGCAAGTACTTTATATGCTTTGGTGTTTATGTCATATGCATAAGTGTTGTATTTAGCTGCTTTTAAAATGATGCATATTATTTCATGTCATAAACAGCTGAATACTGACTGATATCATTGTCTCAGCTTGAAATGCTGTTTAAGTCAGTTTTTGACAGGATTTTTATTTATCTCAGAATGTGTCTGTGTGTACTACATATTATTGCATACCAATTTGTTATTTCCTGTGCACTTTTCTAAGTTCTGGTTTGCTTCCCGTATGTTATTTTACTAACTATATGTGTCTGTTAGTGAGGGGGAGTAATCCTGTCTATTTATGCTCTTGCATGTGTTTTCTCCTATTCTCCTGTTATTTTTCCTGTTTCTTTTACCCTTTGTCATTTCGTGACAAAAAAAGGGAGAGTAACATATATTAAGGAGGATAGCCTTAATATAGAGGGAGCCGTAGAATATCCTTTATATATCTCCATTTTAAGGGGAGTTAAGATTAAGGGGGAGAGGGATTTCTACTTGTACATGCATGAGATTTTTACCTGCTTTATGGTTTACTTGATTATCCCAATTCTTTTCACGGTATATTGTTGTTTGTGGATGTTTCAAGTAGCAGGTATGTTGCTGCGGTGGCATTATTTTAAAGACTATTTTGTTAGGTGTTAGATCGAGTCCATTTGTAATGAGTCGCTGTTTTGATGGTTGAAAGTTGACTATTTTGCTTTTTGGATCTATTACCATAGTCTTTGTATTAGGTAGTGTTTTGTCACGGAATGCCAAAGGGGGAGATTGTGAGTTCCATTTTTATTGGCATGTGTCCGTGACAAAACAAGTTCAATTGAGTTGTAATTTATCATGAAGATCTTTGTGCAATTGGACTGGTTTTTGGCTACTGTGCATCAGACATGCGTTCGTGGTGCGTTCGTTGCAGTGTTCGAACGAGTGGCGTTAGTGCTGAGTTCGTAATTGGGTTCGAACGTGTGGCGTTAGTGTCATGTTCTTTATTGGGTTCGAACGGGAATTCCAGAGAGCAAATGTTCGAGTCACGTTCTTGTTGGGTTCGAACGAGATCATTCCAGAGAGCTCACGTTCGCTGTGCGTTCGAGTTGTGTTCGAACGAGTCTTCTTAGAAAGGGCGCGTTCATGTTGCGTTCGAGTAACCGTTGGAACGCGACTGCGATCTGAATGCTTTTTTGGCCTGCAAAACCCTAGCTTTTCACCCTACCTATAAATATAACACTTAGCCGCCATTCCCAAAAAAAGTTGAAAGAGCTAAAACAGAAAACCTTTGAGCCAAATCCTTCGAAGCTTTCAACTCTCGTTGATTCCACCATTGAAGACTTCATCATCTTCTTGTCTTCTCTATTAATGGTGTGAATCCATCTTTGATAAACCTTCAACACAACATAACCCAAATTCCCTAATCCTTTAGAATTCTTTAGGAGAAAGTTTGGTAGTCGGAGTTCCGGCGTCAATTGGTGATATAATCTACTCAGAGACTTCAGAGGTTCTGAAGAAAACCGTGGGTCGCGGGCTTGAGGAGTTGCCTTGAGTTCTTGCAATATTGAGGTACTTGAGTCGGTGGAGTTGCCACCATAGGTCTTGACCATCGCTGTAAGTTTTTCTCTATATAGTGGATTCAGGTGGTAGCCTATACCCGGAGTGGTTTTTTTACTCGTAAGTGTTTTTCACTTCGTCACCAAAATTATTGTGTTGGATTTTGTGTGATTGATTTACTTTTCCGCAATTTATATTTTTCATTAAATTAATATTGTGGATTTTATTGTTGTTGGTTGATTTGTTAAATTGCCTGTTGCAATTCCATAGTAGCAGTAACAGGACTTGTCCTGCTTATTGTTTATAATTCCGCATAGGGTCAGAACCTTAGGCTAATCGTGTATTTTCAGTATGAGTTATGCATGAATGGTGGTGACTTAGAGACAAGCCACATCCCTACAATAAGGAACATCCCTAACCCTAGCTGTGCCCTTGCGCTGTCATCATCCCCCAACCCCCATTCATAATTATCCAATCCTTTTTGTTTTCAAGCTCCTTCAGTAGCCACATCTTTTCTGTTAACACACTCATCTCGAATAAGAAACCACTCTATTTTCATATTTTAAGCATTTGTGAAGTCCATTTCATATAGAATTCGAATCAGGGAAGTACGTTTCTTATAAAGTCTGAGAAAGTTTTTATTTGCTCCGTTTAAGCCCGAAATGGAAGGTTTATATAACATCCCACATTTTCGGGACTGTTCTATGAGATTCCCAGACTGACGATATAGTCTTGGAATAGAATGATAATGAAGAATAAGTGTTTAAGTGATGGAATAAGGATCAGAATAATATGAAATGAATATTCGTCGCGTTAGAAAATGCGTGGGACCAAGAATCAATTACATGATTTTTACTATATGTGTATAGTTTATAGTTTTGGGCATGAATTTAGCAAACGAACTCCGATCGAGTTGGTTCTTAAACCATCGGACTCGTTTTTCCGAGACGAACAACTTTCATGTTGAACACATTTCAAGAATCGCATCAGAAGGGCTTCGAAAGTGGTGATTTCCGAAAATACCCTTCCTAGTGGGGGCATTTTAGTCATTTCCGGATTTAAGATATTTTGTTTAATATTAATTATTATTATTATTATTTTTATCAGCAGCCTAATACAGAAAAGGAACAAAAAAAGAAAAGAAGCAGGATGCAGTACGTACGAGAGAGAGAGAGAGAGAGAGAGAGAGAGAGAGAGAGAGAGAACTGACATCCGGCCACCTTCACGCCGGCGGACCACCACCGACGGCTTCGTCCGGCGAAGGGGGATGTGCTGGTTTTGAGGTTTCCAATCCCGGCTCGTCGGTTCATTTCACGAGCCATGCCACCTATCAAAATGAAGCCCTCGACGAGTACTACGAGATAGTGGTGACGATTTTCTCGATCCGTGCTCGGTGGCACGCAAAACGAGGAAAGAAGATTCGGATGAATAGTAACCCGACGTGAACAGTAACTCCGATCGAGATTCTGATCACACCAGCGCGTTCGTATGGCCGTAGGGAGTCCGAATATGACATCGGAATTTCGGTATGACTCTCCCTTAGAATTTTGTTATTTTAAAGTTTATAGTTTTATATTCGGATGTTTCCAGTAGTTCCGTAGTGTAACGAATTAGCATTAAGTAAATTGGGTATGTTTTAATATGTTAAAACGATAAATGTAGTAGAATCCGGGGAGAAACAGATTAGATTTGATCGATCCGATAGAATTAACGAGTTTCCGGTAAAACGTAATTTCTTGCGCGATTGAGCGTAGATGACCGTAACCATGGTTAAGATGTAAATATGATATTGTGAGGGTAATTAAGTCATTCTGGATAGGTTCTGAGGATTCGAGACTTCCGTAGCATTTGCGGAAACTTTTCCGCAAGTTTTGCCGCAAACGCGTTAAATGAGAATCTGAGCCATCTAGGTAGTCTAGAATAGTATATGATCACATAGTACAATAATGAAGTTTGATCAGTAGAATCCAAGAGGATTCGTGTATTACGAGAACGACTGAATCACGTTTCTTGCATATTCTTTCATCTATTCTATATTAGGATTATGTTCCTTATCGTAAATTCTTTTATCTCTATAGGTGATCGTGATAACGTAAGCAGAGACTGTCATGTTGTATAGTTCTTTTCTCTGTAGTCAGCTCATCAGGTGCGTGGATAAGCCTGTAACATTGATGTTTTCAAAGTATATAGTATGTATGTTTTCTTAAATGAATTTCTAAGGTAATGCATTAAATGAGTTTGTTTTCATAAAGTTTATATTTTTGCTATAAGGTATGGATCGAATATTGATTATGTTGAAAGCATGATTTGTGATATATGAGAAACTTGCATGATTTGAGATATATGAGAAACTTGCATGATTTGAGATATATGAGCATGGATTTCAGAAATGATTTTATGCTAGGATGCACTCCGTGTACATATATGTTGCCAGTTTATTTGCTGTGAGATGAGGTCTCATGTTGCCAGTTTTTCCGTGGGGAAGCCCCATGTTGCCAGCTTTGCCATATTGTCATGAGGTTGTGCATATAGATGAATAAACAGATTTATCATTACAGAGTATTTTTTAGCAGTATGAGCTTTATGAGAAATGAGATTTATGATTTGAATTTTATGAGAAATGAGATTTATGATTTCAAGTAAATGTTTGAGATATCGATTTACAGCTTATGTACTTATTTATAGTATGAAATACTTATTCGATCCACCTTGTTACTTGTTTATCCACGGCACTAAGCTGTGATCCATTGCACTAAGCGTGAGCTTACCCATTTCCTTAACATTTCAGGTTTAGCAGATTGGTAGATCATCTTTTCATCTGCTGTTTCGTCATCATTCTTGCCAGTAGAGAAAAGGTTGTGCCAACAGTAGAGTGTCATTGTTATGTTTTGGGACTATAAATTCTAGGTATGTATTTTCTTGGAAAATTTGTTGATTAATGTTAGGCATTGAGCCTTTATTTGTTACTGAGGATGTTGTATCTTCTTCATGGATATTATGTTGAGCTGGATCATGGAGATCCTATGTTATGATGATATTTTCAGTTTAGATTTTTCCTTGTATTTGGAGAATTAGTCCATATTACAGGGGAAACTCTGCCAGTTTCTAGTCTCTGTCCCACCCCTACCCTACCTAAGGGGACGGGTGTGACAGTTTAGCGGTTGAATTTCCAACTATTAAAAAAATCATATTTTATTCAAAAATTTTAATCTTTTTACCGTTTCGTCAGCCCGAATACTTTTTATTATTATTTTTTCGAACAATGAAATGACATTAGCTTAGCTAGCTACCTAGCATGAGGAATTTTTTTTTTTAGGTGGTTCTCATCATGCCACAAAAGTTGAATAAAAAAAAAATCATTCATATCCAGTTGGGATTTGTGTATTTAATGGCCATAACATTTTCTCATGTATATATCAGAATTCAGAAGTGTACAAGATCATTGTTGCTGATTATGAGCAAATGTGAAAAGTGATTTCATAAATCAGGTACATTGAAATGACTACACATGCAGCTGATAACAAAACAGCCCACAGTTATATCTCTGTCTAGCAAACACAACAACGTAACACAGGAAAGAAAGAAAAAGCAAAAGCTATAAAGGAGTTGTTTGATAATTTGCATGGAAGCTATTGGCCTGAAAATGGACTTCTTTGCCTTGGATTGCCTGGTGGTGGTAGAGGTGGCGGCAGTAAATGTACCGAAGCTGCTGCAGAAACTCCAAAGGGTAATAACAAAAGGGGTTCTCTGAGACCGGTGACTATATTAGGATTTTTTTCCCCTACTAACCAACATGTAAATTACTTACAGACGATGACATGCAGATCAAACTGTCAGGTAAAAGACCAATGGTTAATAGCACAAGGATTTACCTGCTATTCATTTTATCTTAAGAAATTGTTCAAATTAGTTCTTGTTTTTTATAACCATTAGCAAACATGCACTCGCAAGAGTACATAGATGATCAAATTAACGGGAAAAATACTCAATATATAAGAACAAGAAAAGATGCCATATCCAAATTAGTTGAAAAATAAAATGAATTAATTAATTTAGAAGAAAACATAGCCTAACATGGGTGTCTTTAGTACCCTACTTTAATTAATACCCCATTCCATCTATGTCACTGCATGGACTCATTTATCTTGTTCAACTTCATATGCAGGCTCATCTTCTTCTTCCAAACCATCAATGCCATAAGCTGCATGGCCGTTGCCAAAGGCTTTTATATGGTCTTTAAGAGATCTCTTGTGCTTGAAATCAGACCCACAAATGCAATACCAAAACTTCCCACAATTCTTCTCATGAGTCCTCCAATCTCCCCTCACTGCAAAGGCCTTGCCACATTTCCTGCACGTGAAAGGCTTGATTCCGTGCTTCCTCTTGTAATGTGTTTGTAGGGTTTTAAAATCTTTGAGAGGCTTCGCCCTTGGGTGATCAATGTTGTTCCTGCATCCTGGTGCACAACAATAGCAAGGAAGCCTAAGCATTCCCGTCGGTTGAGTCCCTTTTAGAGATTCAGGACCTTTTCTGTACTGAGATCCATGCCCCCACATATGCATCTACAAAACACAATTCATTCAGTCATTCAAAGATACATTAGGAACAAACAAAACCCAGAAACTAAAAATGTATTATCTAATAATCACTTCAAACTTGTTATATGAACAACATATGTGGTATTTGCTAAAGTGAGAGGAGATGATATTACAAAAATGGATTCTTTGTTAAGATCTTTTATAAAAGTTTAGGAAACAATTTTTAGGTTTCTTTAGACATATAAAGATCCTTATAGGGTTTTTTTTTGTCTGTAAATTAATTGTTTTCTTATATATTGTAGATATAAACTTGTTGATTCAGTTAATGTACACAAAGCCTGCAAAATCTGTGGAAAGCACAGACTTGAAAGTACCAATTACATAGACACATGGAACATTGCCTGTGTTGTTAACAGACGACTAAGAGCAAGAAGATGATCAATAGTCTTTGCCGTTACAGGTCCTTCTCCTTCCGCCGAGATGGCCCACTTTTTTTGTTTTGTTTGTTTGCCGTGGCACGAAATCATGAAGAAGCTAGAAGGAGAAGGTTGAGTGCGGGGAAAAAGTATGTATGATTCTATTGGATCGATAGCTTTTAGTTCCAGGGAGATGCATCAGACGATATGGTTCTGTTTGATGGCTCATACCTCCTTCCCGAAACAGCACCACTTCGGGCGCCCTGGAACTTTTGGTTGGTGTTGGGAAAGAAACAAGAAATAAAGAAGCATTGGATTTTCTATCTTCTTGGGAAACAGCACCACCGAATGAAGGAACCAGCCAACACTCCACTTTTTCAATAAGCCGAGGAGTCCCTTTAGCTGAAGATCGAGTTACTTGGTTCAACTCTATTTGTGACCTTTTCTCATGTGGGATTTTCTATCTTCTTGGGTAGATAATCGATTGTCTTTCATTTTGATAGTGAGTAGTTTTTATAATAATAAGTAGAGTCAAGATCTCAGTTTGGATAAGAAAAAAATTTAAATAATGTTTTGAAACCCACATACCTTCATGTTGTTGTATCTATTGAAGGTCTTGCAACAAACAGGGCAAGAAAATTGAGTAGGACCAATGAGAATCTGAGAAGGAGTAGGGATCCAATACTGACCCTTGTTGAGTCTGTTGATGGGGTACCCAGAACCATCACCATGATGATCTCCATGATCAGTGATTTCGGATGATAAGACAGATGCCATTTCAGCAGCACTAGGGCTTGGTAACCCTATATGAAGTGCAACAGTAACAGTTTTATCTTCATGAGCAGTAGTACTACTACTAAAAAACAAATTTTCTTCCACTAATTTGCCTTTGTTCTTGTCCAAATCCATGGCTGCAGTGCAAGAATGTTCATGCTCTTCTTGTTCTTTAGCTTCGCCACGATTCCTTGTTGGGCTAAAGCTTAAAAGGGGTAGTGCTTCTCTTAGAGGAGGAGATGGAGGTGAGGTTTGGTATTGAAAATAATTATCATAAGGGTGTGTTTGGTTTTGGTTATTGTGGTAATTACTAGTGATGAAGGTGTTTGTGTGATGAGAAAAGTGTTGTTGTTGTGAGGAGGGGTAGTGGTGGTAATTTTGAGAATTGAACTTCAGCAAAGTAGAGAAGAAATTTGAGTAAGGGTCAGCCATGGTGGTATGATGTGATGAAGATTTGTGAGAGAGAAGGATAGTTTTCTTTGCTTTTAGAGAGAGTACAATATGACTCAAGAGTGTGTGAATATAATGGTGGAAAGAGTGATTAAAAAGAAGTAAAGGCAACAAGAGAAGAAAATGGAATATTAAATTAACAAAAATGATCGAACATAAAGTTGGAACCTAAAAACAATAGCGTCGGATGGTAGTTGCATTTCCCTCCACGACCACCATGAATATAGAAGATTGTTGGGGCGACTATAATCGCCACTTAATGTTAATTAATTTTTTTTTTAGGTTTCACTTCGGTGCTCATTGCCAACAACCTAAATGGCCTCTAGTCATTCTCAGAAACACTCATCCTATTTTTAGGGGACGTAATTTGATGGCGTAAAATTCATAATCTCACATCAAGATTTTAACAACATTTCATTTACTTTTTAAGCCAATAAAAGGCTATAATCTATCGTGAGGCTGAGAAATATGGATTTAAAAAAAAAAAAGAAATATGGATTTAAAAAAAGATTGACTCATTTATTAGAGAGATTGGTTCAGAAAATGAGTTAATGAAGGAATGAGCAAATATCACACCGCCATCGCTGGTCTTCCACCATTGTCGCGTCTGCTGGAAGTCGCGAGACTGAGGGTGGCAAAAAAATTTGGATTTGACTTGTTGGAAGGTTTTTTTTAGGATCCGAGATAGGTTTCGGTAAAAAAATTTGAGTCTAGTGATTTTTATTAATAAAAAATATTTTTTTTAATTATATAATTAAAATTTTAAAGTTTAATATAACAAAAAAAAAAACTAAATCATAAAATTTTTAATTTTTTTAAGTATTATTTTTTTGGGTTATTTACGTTTTATTATTAAAGTTATTATAAAATAACAATTGGATACTATGAATATTAACATATTATATTTTACTACTAAACTTATATAAAATTTAACATTTTACTACTTTTTCATCAAAACCTTTAGTTGACTGTCAATTAACCATGACATCATATTGACATCGTAAGGATAAAAGAGTCTTAACCCACCAATTATTATAAATTATAAATATTCTTAAAAAAATTAAGGGTAATGTTGTCATTACGAAAAGAAGAACAAAAAAAAATATTGACTATACGATTACTCATTGTTTTTATTATTTCCCTCCACTGCCAAGAATATAATTGAACAAAGAATTAATGATTATTGAGTACATCTCTTTTATTGTTATACTTTAAAGTATTTTGGATATTATGAAAATGTTAATTATTAAATTACTTTGGTAAATTAAATTATTTATTTTGTTAGGTTATATGGTAGTTTAGAGACAAAAATATTTTTATAAATGTGATTGTTGATTGCATCTCTTTTATTATTACATATAAGATTTAGATATGTTTTTTAAAGGTTATAATTATAATTTTCACTTTTATTTTATTTTGAGGATAAAACGGCATTTTTAAAGGTCAACTAACGGTGTAATATGTTAATATTCATAATATCAAATTATTATTTTATCATAACGTTAATAATAAAACGTAAATAACCCTTTTTTAAAAAAAAAAATTATTTTCTATTGGAACCTACCGGACCCAAGCCCAGCTCGCCAGATTTCGATCCCAAACTAGCATGGCAATGCTCGAGCTCGGCCCGATATTTTTTCCGTGGAAGAACTATGATTTGCGAGAAAATGAGGATATTTTCGGAACAACAAAATATATTAGATGATAAAATAATAAATTTGACGGTCTAAAAAAAATTAATAAGCATTTTTATAAATTTCTTTTGTTCTTTTTATCTTAGCATACTATATTGAGTTATTGTCATTGATGTTAAATGTAATATGTGAAAATTAACAATAATCATTAAAAGTTCAACTTTAAATATCATTAATTTGAGTGAACAGAATAAAGTTCGAATCTCATATCTCTTGTTTCGATCAAATTTTTTTGAATTATATACATATTGCGAAGTATATGCATATACATATGGCCTCGCTTTATTCGGCTTTATTATGAGCCTTTTGCCTTCGTTATCCTTCTTCACCACCACTTCAAAATCTTGCTTCTCTCTCTGTCTCAGACCATCATGTGATTATCTTTTACTTAATTCTTATTTTTTTAGGGAAAATAATAATAATAATAATAATAATAATAATAATAATATTAATAATAATAATAATAATAATAATAATAATAATAATAATAATAATAATAATAGTAGCACATCTATTCAAAGTAGTTAGTCCATCTTCTTGCAGAAGAATAACTGTTGAAGTTATATATTTTCGTGTATATGAATACCTTGTACACAGACACTGTATTGCTTGTTAACTTGTTCATAATTTTTTTCCCTTTTTTGGTGAGAGAGAAAGCAAAATAGTATATAATTTTTTTTCTCATCTTTTTCTTATTTTGTCCTGGCTTCTCTCTTTTTAAATTATAAATTATTTTGAGTGGAAAATAAGTGAAACTGGGAATGTGTACATGCTGAAGCTGGTGTAAGAAATGGCAGCAGTAGTTTGTTAATCTTTTTAATGTAATAAAGAAACAAGTGCACACAATCACTCAAATTAGTGTTTTTCATCAAAAAAAAAGATTTTTCTATTTTTTATATTTTCCACTTGACCGAATGGCCTGTCTCCTTTCTTTTCCCATTTAGCCAAAAATGGATTATAAACCAAGAAGCGTACAAAAAATTAAAAACAAGTTTGTCCCTTTTTTCTCCAACTTTTGTTTGTCCCTTTTTTCTCCAACTTTGGCCCAATAGTCTGTCTTCACTCAAAAGAACCAAAAAATAATTTTTTTCCTCTTTTGGTGAGAGAGAAAGCAAAACAGTACGTATATAATTTTTTTTCCTCATCTCTTTTTTATTTTGCCCTGGCTTCTCTCTTTACCCAATGGACCAAAAATGGCTTATAAGCCAAGAAGCAGAAAAAATTAAAAGCATGCTTTTCTCTTTTTTCTTCAACTTGACCAAATGGTCACCTACGAAACCTAACAAGCTAGGGGAGAAGGACCTACAATTATTAAATATTGTTATTATTATTATTTTTGAACACAACAGATATGGAGATAATGTTGGATGTTGAAGATGAATGCCAAAAAGGTAATGTTTCAGCATGTCAGAAGCAAAGCATTGTCCCGGGTATCCCCAGCAGCACCCTGCCTCTAGAGCATGAAAACTTGCCCCTAGCATGCACTCGCCCCAGCTTGGGACAGACTGACATTGGCCAAACTACCAACAATAACTACCATTTTTCAGGAAACATGGCCACCACGCCCTTCATTGGCGCCTGCTCTATTGGCAAAACGGTGATAGAGGCCTCCTCTTCCAAGCAAACTGACAAACTTGTAGCTTTTGAGGAATGTTTATTGGACACGGAAGCCTCTCTCTCTTCTGCAACTAGCACTGAAAAGTCTGCTTCAGAAAGCCTTCACTCCACCATTCAGACGTGCCAAGCCAACCCTAGCAGGCCTGCAACCTCCAACTCTAGCTACAACGATAAAAAGCCTATAGTTTCTGGACATTTTCATCAAAATAAAACCTGCGATTAGATAACTAAATAAAGTCAAAAAAATCATAAACTTTCAATTATGTGATTTCAGGGAATAAAGAATAATTTCAGAGAAGATGAATTTTAAAAAATAAGTGTTGTTTGTTTTATTCATACAACTTATAGCAAATAAAAACCCTACTTTCTATCATTGGCCAAATATAGAAGCCCACTTTCTTCATCTTCATATTTGCTTCTTAAACAAATAAAAACCATGCACGGTGACTATTAGCTGTATAGCACTTACCCAAACTTATAGCAAATAAAAACCCCACTTTCTATCATTGGCCAAATATAGAAACCCACTTTCTTCATCTTCATAAATACACTTCATCTTCATAACCCACCTTCTTCATCTTCATCATCCTTGCACCTCAAGCTACATTACCCCAGCAAACGCCCCTTATTTCACTAAGTGCTGTACTTCGATCGGGATTTCGCAATGGGTACTCACTTCGATCGGCATTCACAACGGGTACGGATTTTCACATGCTCTCTCTCTAAAAAAAAAAAAAAAAAAAAAATAGCTTGCATTCTGTACCACCAAGCCCGAGTCTCAGGCTTGGTGGTACAGAATGCATGCTAATGTGTCTGTCATCATTTATTCAGTTATAGCACTTGATAATACTAAATCTTGACTAATTTACAGTTAAAGAAAATTATAGATAAACAAACACAGTTCTTATTGCATAAGAATAATTTGAAACTAAAAAAATAACTCACTTTTAACGATTCCATTAGATCTTGAGAAAAATGTGTATAGCACTTCAGCACTTGAGAATAATGTGTCTGTCATCAGTTGCAGGTTTGCTCACCATTTAACGATTCCATTAGACCTTTAAGATGGCCTGTTAAGTAAGTTTTTTTTTTTTTTTTTTTCATCTTTTTGTTTTTGTTTGAAGCCTTTTGCTCTTTCATTTTTTTTCCCCTGGTTGTATTATAATAGCAATCAGCAAAGCGACTCTGGAGACTCTAAAGCTGGGAGTCATAACCCTACTCTCAGCAACTTCAAGGAGGAGCAACAAATGACAAACACAAACGAAGAACACGAACCCATGTTCGAAAAACGCTTGACTCCGAGCGACGTGGGGAGACAAAACCGCCTCACAATCCCCAAACAAGACGCTGAGAAACATTTCCCACTCGGAGGTGACTCTAATTCGGGATCGAACAAGTGGATGTTATTATTTTTCGAGGACGAGTCAGGTAAGTGCTGGATGTTCCGCTACTCCTATTGGAACAAAAGCCGAAGCCATGTTTTTACCCAAGGCTGGCGCGGTTACGTCAAGGAGAAGAGACTTGACGCTGGTGACGTAATTCTTTTCGAACGACACCGTTCTGGGAAATTTTTTATAAGGTGGAGGCGAAGTGGCTCTACGACAGCTCAGGATGCACAGAGCATCGGCGCTGCCGCTGGTGGATGGCCAAGAGGGTTATATTCATATCAACCTTATCCTGTCGTTACTGTGCCTTTATACCAACATGCCGGTATTTTATTCCCTATATATATAACCTCGCTTGTCATGTTTTTGTTTAATTTTACATGTTTCAATTGTGAATTTTGGAAAAATTTAACTAAAATTAATGTTCCAATTTGATTTCGGAGAGTCGTGTAATATGCATTATCAAAATTGTTTCAGGGTCAATGGTACAGAGCCAAACAACGTCGGTTGGGAGCTCAAGGACATTGAGGTTATTTGGGGTGAACATAGAGTGCCAGCTTGATGACTCGGAGGGATCGGAGTCGGAGCTGGATCACCAGCAGTTTAATTACTTGGTGGAGGCTTATAATTCTACAAACCGTCAGAATCATATGGTAGGCCAATTAATTTCTTATTATATATTAGTATTAATAAATCATGATTAATTAAGTTTAAATGCATGTTACACTACGCTGTTACTGGTATTATTATTTCTTGTAATGAGATAGATTATAAAAGGGCGTTGATTAGTTAGTGAGCCCAAGAAGGCCTTCTCTTCTTCACAGATGGCCTAGAATTATTAAAACACCTGAAGACAATGAATACCGATCTTTTTTTCCTTCCTTTTTTAAAAATCTACATAATTAGCTTTAATTTTGAAACTGAAATTTAGCAGTTATTTAATTATAGTTTATAATAAATTAAACTACTGTAATTATGAGTTACTATTGTAAGGTATGTGTGTTGTAATAGGATATCAACTGAATACTCTAAGATGAGAGTAGAGAGCAGTAAACAACTTAGTTGTAACACTCCAAATTATTTTTACCCATATTTTTATTTTATTATTTTTGGTGGGTGGAAATTTAATGACTAAATTTTTAAGTTTGTGGAAGTTGGAATTAAAAATGTGGTTAAGATCAAGTTTAAGGTGGCAAATGAAATTTACCATGTAAGTATATATTACACACTCAAACCCTTAAGTCACAACATTCAGCAGACACAAAAAAAAAAAAAAAGAAAAGAAGAGTCGGTAGCAGGCGAGAGAGAGAAGAGAGAAAAAGAAGAAAAAGTGAGAAATAAAGGTTTTGATCCCGATCCGGCAGATCTGAAGTCAAACCCGACCGAGTCTTTAAGGAAAAGCATAGATCTCGTCGAGAGGATTATTTTGGTGGTGGTTTCATCTCGGGAAACTCCCAATTTTCGTAGAAATCTCGGTAAGAAACTTTTTTTTTTATAGTTTTTCTCAATTTCCCGTTGTTCCGGAACTCCGATCGATGAACCGTCAGCGACATTAGAACCGAGAAGAGGAGACGAGTGCTCGGCCGTCGGAATTTTTCTTGATCCGACCGGCGCGTGGCGCTCACGCGCGCCTTATGTGGCGGCGAACGACGCATGGCCACCACGCGTCGGGCAGAATGTTCGTGCCGACTTTGTGAGCCTCCTCCGTGATTTTCAGACCATTCCGAGTAACGGACCTCCGAATCTTAATTTATGTGTAATGTTTTGTTATGATTACGAGTGCAACCGAACCACGTTTCTTGCATATTATTTCATCTATTCTAGTTAGGATTATGTTCCTTATAGTAAATTCTTTTGTCTTTTAGGTGATCGTGATTCCGTAAGCGGGGACGATCCTGCTGCCTAGTTCCTTTATCTATAGTCAGCTCACCAGATGCGTGGATAAGCTTGTAACACTGATGTTTTCTAAAGTATATTGTATGTATGTTTTCTTAAATGAATTATAAGGTAATGCATTAAATGATTTTGTTTTTAGAAAGTTTATATTTTTGCTATAAGGTATGGATCGATTATTGATTATGTTGAAATCATGTATTTGTGATATATGAGAAATTTGCATGATTTGAGATATATGAGCATGGATTTTGGAATGATTTTTATGTTAGAATGCACCCCGTGTACATATATGTGCCAGTTTATTTTCCGTGAGATGATGTCTCATGTTGCCAGTTTTGCTCCGGATGCCAGTTATTGCCGTGGGGATGCCCCATGTTGCCAGCTTTGCCGTATTGTCACGAGAGTGTGCATATAGATGAATAAACAGCTTTATTATTCAGAGTATTCTTGAGCAGTATGAGTTTTATGAGAAATGAGATTTATAATTTCAAGTAAATGTTGAATATATTGATTTACAGTTTTATGTATTTATTCATATTATGAAAATACTTATTCGATCCGCTTTGTTACTTGGTTATCCACGGCACTAAGCTGTGATCCATTGCACTAAGCGTGAGCTTACCATTTTCTTTAACATTTCAGGTTTAGCAGATTAGTAGGTCATCATTTTCATCTGCTGTTTCGTCATCATTTCCTGCCAGTAGAGAAAGGTTGTGCCAACAATAGAGTGTCCTTGTTATGTTTTGAAACTAAAAATTCTAGATATGTATCTCTTGGGAAAATTTGTTATTTGGTGTTAGGTATTGAGCTTTTATTTGTTATTGAGGATATTGCATTTTCTTCATGGATATTCTTTTGAGTTGGATCATGGAGATCATATGTTATGATGATATTTTCAGTTTAGTTTTTTCCTTGTATTTGGAGTATTAGTCCATATTACAGGGGAAACTCTGCCCGTTTCAAGTCTTCGTCCCACCCTACCCTACCTAAGGGGACGGGTGTGACATGAATACTCTTAGATGAGAGTAGGAGAGATCTTACCATACTACATTTTCTCCAAATCTCATAATTCAACGGTACAGATGATGATCTATTGATCAGGTAGCAGGCAATTACGAACAACTTTTCCCCAGAATGGCTTTGGCAGCTTAGCCATACTGATCATTCTTCTGACTTTCTCCATAATAGTGCAGTTCATTCTTACATCTACACCATTATGGTGTGGGGTGCGTAGAATAATTCTCTCATGTCGAATGTCGTGTCTCCTGTAGTAAGCATCGAACTCCTTGGAATCGTACTCGCCTCCATCGTCTATGCAGAGACATTTCAGCTTCTCCATGTTTCACGTTCTATCATGGCGTGCAACGGCTTGAACAAATTCCAGAGAGAAATTGGAAATAAATATATTAGAGAGAAATTAAAGTTTACAAGATTTTATAGTTTTATGATTTAAAATTGGAAATAAACAAATTAGAGAGAAATTAATTTTTTAAAATAATATTTGATTGATTATTTTATTATTTATAAATCAAAGATGGACTTTTATTTTCATATTTAGTTAATAACAAAAGGAAGATCCAAAAACTAACCAATATCATTAACTAAGAAAGAAATTAACTTGTGTAAAGAAAAGCTTTTGGACCCATCTTTCCAATAAACTGATTCCATTTCTTCCAGTTTCTTTTATACTTGACACGTGTTCTGCATGTTAAAAAATGTTAAAAATATCGTTTAAGCATATGGAAGTGGGTAAAGGAAGCTAAACAAATTGTTTAATATGATACATACTTTTGCTTCACAAGTTGCTTTATAAAGCAGAAAATAATTCTAGAATATATTCGATATATCTAAAATCATAATTTTTGTTAATATCGTAATTTATAGTTGGCTGATTCTAAGTTTGGATTAAAAAAGAAAAAGAATATATTAGCAAATAACATAAAATTTATCCAATTTTTATCGCATGCATCCTAAACCTAACCATAATTTATTACCTATATCAGTATCCATAATTTTGATATTATTTTTTATTAAATTTACCTTACCTTATTATACTTCAATAAATCTCATCACACTCAATTCATAAAAAAAAAAAAAAAAATTGTTTGTAAAAAAAAAAAAAAAAATTGTTTGTAGAAGTTGTACATGATACATTTATAATTCTCCATTTAAATTTAGTGCACAGATCTTCACGATAGACCAACAAAAAACTATTTGAGAGATTCTTGTAGGACCCAGCTGCTACCATGCATGATCCAGCAACCATGAGAAGCTTCCATGGATATAAGAAAAATGCACTTTCGGCGAATTCGAATTTTGGAGGAAACAAACAACACGGTTTACTGTACATATGTTGAATTTGTCAGCTAAACCTTGGCTATAAATATAGAGCTTGGTTGTAAGCGCAGGCCACCCCAAAAGACATTAAGCTTCAAGTAAGAGAGCTTAGATAATGTAGTTAGTGTGCGATTTTTTGTAAAATTTAAACACTTCGTAATTTTATTCTTGTAGTAATAGAGATTCTGTTTTTCCTCAAATACACTCTATAGTGATTAGAGAATCATAATAATTGGTATCAGTAGCTTTGATTATACATTGGGGTCGTAAAATAGAAGAACGAAACTCGATTTGGAAAATTCAGGTTTCGATAAAGTTATCAAAAATCAACTTTGAGAATGTCATCAGCTAGTTCACATCGAGATGAGTACGGTGGTGTTTTTTGGTGATCGAATGGAGGTTCAGGGAGCCCACACTCACCGCAAGGGCCAGATAGAGAATCTCCACGCGTCGCCACTAGCAGCACGCACTGTACGTTTGGTTGGAAGTTGAAGACGCTGACGTGTCTGCCACGTCAGTGCCACATCAGTGCACAGTCAACGCCGAGTCAGCAAACACATCAGCGCGCAGTCATCGCCACGTCAATGCATAGTCAGTGCCATGTCAGTGAATAGTCAGCACCATATCAGTGCACAGTTATCGCCACATCATCACATAATCAACGCCACATCAGTATAAGATGAGCGTGTAACATCCCATATTTTCGGGACTGTTCTAGAGGATTTTCAGACCGATGTTATAGTCTCGAATCATGATGATAACGGAGAATAAGAGATCATGCGAAGTTATATGGGTTGGAATAATATATTATGAATATTCATCGCGTTGGAAAACGTGTGGGATCAAAAGTCAGTTACGCAATTTTTACTATACGAGTAAAGTTTACTGGTTTGACCATAAAATTAGCAAACAAACTCCGATCGAGTTGATTCTTAAACCATCAGACTCATTTTTCCGAGGCAAATAACTTTCACGTTGAACACTTTTCGAGAATCGTGCTAGAAGGGCTTCAAAATAAAATATTTCCGAAAGTACCCTTCCTAGTGGGGGCATTTTAGTCATTTCTGGATTTAGATATTTTTTATCATTATTATAATTTTTTTTTTTAAATCATTTCAGCATTTACAAAAAAAAGGAAAATTAGAGGAAAAAAAGAGTAGAATGTGCAGTGCACGCGTGAGAGAGAGAGGGAACTCGCAGGTGGCCTCCGGCCGGCCTCACGCGGGCGGACCACCACCGGCAGTTTCATCCGGCGAGGGGTAGTTGACCGGAGGCCGGCGTCGTCACCGGGGGCGCCGAAAACGGCAAGAAAATGGGTTAGAAGGGCGCACTCATGGGTTTGTCGGTCCCGGCTCGTCGGTTCGTTTTACGGCCCGAGCCACCTACCAAATTGAAGCCCTTGACGAGTAATACGAGTATGTGGAATCAATTTTTCTGAACAGCAGCCTGTTGCACGCGAATCGAGGAAGAAAGCGGCGGTGAATAGTAAACTCATGATGAACAGTAGCTCCGATTGGAATTTCGTCGACACCAGCGCGTTCGTATTATCGTTGGGAGTCCGAATATGGCCTCGGAATTTCGGTATGACTCTCCGTTCAAAATTTGATATTTTAAAGTGTATCGATTTATATTCGGATGTTTCCGGTAGCTCCGTAGTTTAGCGAATTGCCTTGATATGAATTTGATGTGTTATAATATGTTAAATTGATGCTTTTCGTAGAATTCGAGTGAGAACGGATTAGATTTGATTGATCCGGTAGAATTAGCGAGTTTCCGGTAAAATAGAGTTCTCGCGCGATTGAGTGTAGATGACCGTAATCATGGTTAAGGTATAAATAAAGTATTGCGAGGGTAATTAAGTAATTCTGGGTTAGTTCGGAGGGTTCGAGACCCTTCCGTAGCGTTTGCGGAAACTTTTCCGCAAGTTTTGGCGCAAACGCGTAAAGTGAGAATCTGAGTTATCTAGCTAGTTTAGAACAATATACGAGCATATATTAGAATAATGAAGTTTAAACGGTAGAATCCTAGAGGATTCGCGTATTCTGAGAAAGTCCGTAGTTTATTTTAGATGAGTATAAAGTTTCGCAAATAGCGGTTCTGACCGTGGTTTGTTACTTATTTTGACAGATCGGGTCCTGGTTCGGAGTGTCCACGAAACCAGGTAAGTAACTCATGCCTCGAATACTTAAGAAATTTATCATTGTTCGAAAGTAGTAATATAATAAAGTTGTATATAGTTATAAGCATGAAACCTATGTGTGTATATATATATATAAAGATGAATATAGAAGAAATAAGCAGATGCATGAGCATATAGAAGTAAAGAGATGCATATTGTAGGGGTATTTAAGGGGCAGAATCCGGTGACGCAGCGGAAGCGGTGGAAAATCAAATTTTCCGATTTCAAAACTTTTTCTCGGATTAATTAAATAAACATATTTATTTAATATTCCAATAATCAAATTATGAAAATAAAATTCAATAAATCATATTTAAGTGAATTTATCGAATTGCCCTTACACTTGGTATTTAGTCCATTTTAGTCCGAAATTGATCAAATCAATTTTGAATGATTCTAAATTATTTCTAAGATGAACTTAGCATGTTCAAAACATCAAAACACCAAGAGCAACAAAAATCCCCAAATTCTTCTATTTGGCCGAGAGCACCCATTAGGACCCATTTTGTGCACTTTGTCATTTCATGCATCAAAACACATCAAGATGTAATCCAATGAACATGAAAATTTATATGCATCATATACACATCCAAATGCACAACATATATGAAAAGTCCCAAATTTGGAATTGGTCATGAACCCTAATTTTTCAATTTATTCAAATTGGGCAAATTAGACCAAATTGGTTAAATCCAACACTTCAATCATCTTTCTTCCATCCAATCAAAGTCTCAACACAATGAAACAACTCAAGATAAAATCTAGGTCATCTAAGAGTGGGTCAACAACTCTAGATTAGCAACAAGGTTTCCAAAACCATAAAAGAACACTTATTACTACAATAGTCATAAGCTTCCTTCATCATACATGCTCTACACTTTCATCAAAACTTCCATCATCAAAAACACAAGGAATAAAGAAAGAAATAACCTAAGAACATCATATGTTAAAGCCTAGATCCTAAGGAACATTTTTCTTTCTAATAGTAAGTTGGAAAAACTTACTAAAATCCAAGCTTTCTTTGGTTTCTTCTTTCTTTCTCACAAGCTTCCTTTGGTTTCCATTAATGGAGTTTTCTTTAAAGTGTATTAGGTTATGAATAAATGAAATGAAAAACAATATATACTTGCACCAATTCCACCTTGGCCGAATTTCACTAAAGGAAATGCAAGTCTTGTAATTTCAATTTCATTTCACTTTACATTTGATCAACTTGGTTAAATATCTAAAAACAACTTTAAAGACATTTAATAAAGTCAACAAATGCAACTAAGAAAAATATAACTCTTATATTTTAAGTGTATGGCCGAATTTAGCAAGAAATAAAGAAAAAATATATTTTCATTTATCAAACAATTTTGAACAAATATCTTAAGAAGTCAAAATCAATTTGACAACCTTTTTCTTTAATGTAAAGTCAAACATTTACATTTATAATCATTTCCTAACTTTATCATTTGGTGATATATTTATATTTTAATTATATTAATCATTTAACAATTAAATAATTAAATAATTAATTAAATACAAATATATCAAATATATGTATTATATTTACTTTAAATATCTCAAATACATATATTGATGATATATGTCAAATACCTTTATTTGACTATTTATTAATGTGTATTTAATAATATCATATATTAAATATAAATACACATTAATTAGGAAATGACGGTTCGGCCCGTTCGCATGTATTTTTCGTTTAACGTTTAAACGATTTATAAATAATCAACATTATTTATAAATGTTGCTCTAGTGCTCTACGAGTATGTTTCATTATTGAGACTCTCTAGATTCAGGTATATCCATCACGAAATCCAATTTCGTGTGCATAATCTATCCACCCGTAGATTATGACGGTCACGGATAATCTCGTTGAATCATACAGGTCGAGGTCATTGCATACGTATAATCCCTCCGTCACAGGTATCCAGATAATCCCAGAGATATAGATGTAAACGTAAAATCTCTATAGGTATTATCTTGTCGACGTATCTATTATCAATCTTTAAATAACACTCGGAACTTACTTCCGAAGTATACTGTGGCCACAGATTTAACAGACTGCTAATTATATATGGACTACCTATGCTCTATACACAGAACTGACGGATCCTATCTTGACACACACAGGATATCCCGAGGATCGATCCACACCCAACGAACAGGCGGAGGTCTGATCTAAATAGATCAGTGACGTGACTGTCATATAAGTGTGGAGGATGTCTCATACATCCATAGTGGTATCTCAAGTCGAAGGACCATTATGCTACTCAACCTAAGAAGATTCTTATTGACGTTGATGTACCATCCATTAAGAATCTTCGGTGAGTCGTTCAGTGTTTATACACTATAAACACCTACACGTCTATACAAGTCTCCCCGGACTCATGGTTCATTGGGATAAACCATCGGACCAAGTCTCGATATACGACATGTACTGGTCTCAACGGATTTGACTAACCGACCCGTGTTAGCAAATCTTGACCAGGAATTATGTTTGATAATATACATATAGCAGTGACACTTCCCAATGTCAATTACAAACTAACTTTGTAACTGTGTACTGCATTATATATTATCGGGCATTTGTCTAATATATACATATCACTAAACCATATTTAGTTTCAATCTAATCGTAATCAGATAGATTACGTATATAAAAACAAGAGGTGCAACCATAAATAAGTAATATTATGGAATAAAGGGATGTTCGTATTCATGAGTCAGACATAAATAGGTAAAGGCCAGTATTTATATATATAGACAGAGCATACGAATAAAGAGATGTTTATGAATATAATTTAGTGAGACTTGGGTTTGGGGGATGTAGAAACTACACCCTAGAGAATGTGACTAAAGCTTAAAGAATAACATTTGTAAGAAAGTAACTGTATATGTTCAGTGTATGTAGAATGATACAAAAATAAGAATACGAACGTATACACGTATAAGCAAAAGTATGTAGGTTACATGGAGAAATAAGTAAGTACATGTATATATTGTTTGTATGTATCTGATTAAGCATAATTAATAATTTTAGAAAATGTCTAGATGAGCTTATTGCAGAGATAGATGTTCTAGTATGTTTATAAAGGATTAAAGAGTAATGTAAATGAATGAATAAGTAAACTTTTTATATATATTAAGTTATATATTTATTTATAATGATCGATTGTGTGTGTATGAATATAAATTATGCATTATATTATTTTGACAGCCATCAGTAAGGTAAGTTATAGAGGTAAGCATATAAGCAATAGAATACATAGTTAATTTCTTTGTATATATGCATAAACACATGCATGAACATATGCATGAACAATGTAGTAGTATGGAATAAACATATAATTGAGCATGACTAGAGTAAAAGTAAGTATTAGAAATGAACATGCATAAGTCATTAGATTAAAGGAGTGCATGATCATATCCATATACATACATGATAAAACGAGAAGAGTTTTGAAATTCAAAAGGTTTTACAGAAAAGTAACAGAGATTTTTAAAAGAGAGGTTTTTAGAAAAGTTTATACAGTTTTGAGATCCATATCATGGTTTTATGGTTTTCGGGGCATGAGGAAAAACTCACCCTAGTATGTAACTTGAGATACAGTTCAGGATTGACAGATACTTTGGAATTGACGGATATAGTAGCATGTGCACATGTGGAGAACTGAGGGGGCGCTCTCAGATCCTCGAGCAGGACTAGGGGCTACAGGGTCCCGAAATTCTGATTTCAGAGCTTGGGGGCTACACTGCCAGTTGAGTTATGGTCCTGGGTATAGAGCTCTACGTTTCCAGTTGAGTGTTTGTCTTGGACATAGGGTACCACCAGTTCTAGAGATGCCCAGTTGAGTTATGGTCCTGGGCATCAAGTACACCCAGTTGAGTGATGGTCCTAGGTGCAAAGCAGTTTTCAGTTTTTAGATTTTCAGTACACAGTTTTTCAGATTTTCAGTGCCTAGATTTCAGAAACCAGATTATAGTACACGGTTTTCAGAAACATAGTTTAGAATAGTTTTTCAGATTACAGTTTTCAATTTTTAGATACAGAACCCAATTTTAAGCTACAGTTTTCAGTTTTAAGATACAATTTACAGTTTTAAGATACAGTTTTCAGAAAGAGCTTTTCCAGAAAGAGAAAGTAAAGTAAAGTTTTCAGCAAAGAATTTTCAGAAAGAAACTTTAAGATAATAGTTTTTCAGAAAGAGTTTTCAAGGAGTATCTTCTAAATGCATAGCATGTTTAAAGTTAGTATAGTTTATAAGTCATGTATATACATCATGTATTCAGGTAATTTCATATGAGATGCATATAGTTGATACTGGGCATGATAGCATTAGTATAATCTTCTAGCCATGCACATAAACCATATATTCTGGATATCTCTTGAAGGGTATGCAGTTGCAGTTAATGCATATTAGTATGTTTGTACTGATCCGTATATATGAATAACACTTGTGTGTGTGGTAAGAGTATATATGAGGATAAATTTGTGAAAACTGGTGCATGATGAATTGATAACGTACTAATTGTTTGAGATGAAAAGAATGTTTATTAAGATTCGATTTGATGATATTTCAAAATAAAGGAATGGAGAATGTTATGTTGATTTCTTGAACTAGATAAGTAAAGAGTTTATAAGAAAGTAGAAAGATATCAGAGTAGCGTAGTCGAAAAGTGTTGGGCTTTGACTTAATAGATAAAATATAATAACTTGAAGAGTACATTGTAAAAGTTTGATAATATAGATAGCAAACAGGATTATGAGCAGGTGTGTGATCAGTTAAAAGTGGCATGTTTGTAACACGATCTAAGAAATAGATAATTAATTCAGATTTTGGCGTTTAAGCTTTTGCATGATTACTTACTGAGTCATTATGACTCACACCACAATAGTTTGTAGTTTTACAGGTCAATAGCTGTCATATTGAACCAGCAGTAGCTAGCCATGTAACGACCGGTAGTAATTACTACTATCTATGACAATATTATTATTTACGGGACAAAAGAACGTAAAAATAAATCATGTGGTGATTCAAATACATTATAAAAAGGCTTTAGGAACGATCAGAAGATTTCTCGAGGTCTCGAGAAGAAATCGTACCGAATGCCCTTTTATACTATATATAGTATTTTGGGCATAACGTTTTCATATGAATTCAGAATTTTACGAATTTTATATCATCGGAAAGCGTAGACCAAGACCTAAAACTTCCACGTTATATATTTTTCCAAAATCGGACCAAAAACAGGTCAAATACGCAAATTAAAATCTGGATGAATAGTAACTACGGACTTAAATGACAAAATGCACTAATTTCTTCATTTCTCTAGAACTCTCCACACATTTCCTTATATCAATTGGGCCCTCCTATAAAAAGGGCAACTATTCACTTGTACCAAAAGGAGAAAATGATTTTGGAAGAGAGGGAAAAAGGAAGAAACCATGAGGAAAATGGAGGGAAAAGGAAGAGGAAGAAGAAATGGAGAATAGGAAGAAAGAAAGAGAAAAAAAAGGAGAAGATAAAGGAAGGAAAAGAAGATTGAAGCTTGAAGCTTGGAGTAACCATGAAAGTAAAAGAGATTAAGGAAGAAGAAGGTAAAGAAACTTTACCCAAACTTTAAGTTTTTGATTTTTGATGATGTAGTAATGATAATATCACAAATTGGGTTCTAATTGATGAGATTATTAAGCTTAGGGGTTGTGTTGTGTGTTTAAGAGCATGGATTAAAGATTGTTAAATTTGTGGGTTTCATATATTGAAAATAATTTGAATAGATTAAAGGTTGAATAATGAGGAAAAAGAGATTAATGTATGATGGTTGATGTGTAAAATGATGTATGAATCATTGGTTGGTAGTTTGAAGAAACTAGAATGAAGTTAAGGGTGAAATTGGCCAAAATTCGGCCTGCTGCCAAGAAGAACAGAAACCTGGGCGACGAGTTCACGTCGCGATGCGGGAGAAGGCCTAGCGTCGCGACGCTAGACAGAAAACCAGGGCAGTTTTTTTTGTAATCCGAATTGATTTCAGACAATTCCGATCCCACCCCAGCATAGTTAGATCACTCTTAAGACCCTAAAATCAGTTCTCTAGCTGATATTTTACCAACCCTACCTAATAAAATGAACTATATTCTTACATACCCGAAACTAGTAAGTTTGTCCTAATTTTTATAATCCGTCTCATAGCTTATGAATTTGACCAAATTATCAATTTTAGATCATTGCAGGACATGCGATATTCTCAATGAGGCAATGTTGATCCTTCTAGTTTCCAAGCTCAGTGAGTGGACATTCTTTCTTCAAATTGATTTTATTTATTGACTTACATGTTCTTTATAATTCAGACTTACTTTTCCAGTACGTAGGGCGTTAGAAACTTTCCTTTTTATATTATGATGTTTAGTTATGCTTTGAGAAAGAAAATATTTTTCCAGAAACAATATTACAGTTTTATGATTATGGCATAGTTTTCATGTTTTCCGGGGCATGAGGTAAAAACTCACCCCAATATGCAACTAGTACAGTGGAATTGACGGATTCAGACGCATGTGCACATGTGGAGGACTGAGGGGACACTCTCAGATCCTCGAGCAGGACTAGGGGCTACAGGGTCCCGAAATCCTGATTTCAGATGCCCAATTGAGTTATGGTCCTGGGCATAGAGTACACCCAGTTGAGTTATGGTCCTGGGTGTAGAGAGACGTCCAGTTGAGTTATGGTCCTGGACGTAGAGCAGATTTCAGTTTTTCAGGCTTTCAGTACATAGCTTTTCAGATTTTTAAAACCCAGTTTTCAGAAAACAAATTTTAACAGAGAGTTTTCAGATTTCAGATTTTCAGTATAAAGTTTTTAGAGTTTCAGAACCCAGATTTTTAGCAAATAGTTTTCAGAAATCAGATTTTTCAGAAATAGATTTCAAAAGAAATAAAGTTTCTATAAAAGATATTTCTAAAAGTATGATTTTAAAGTTAAATGACTCTTACTTTAGTTTTCGGTTTTAGTCTACTCACTTAGATTGTATAGCAATCTAACGCCCTTCTAGCTCTATCTGTTTTGTAGGGATCTCAGGAGGACAAGCTCGGGAGGATGGATACTGATGCAGTCACTAGGGATGGAGTCTACCAGCACAGAGTCACAAGTCATAAGAGTCAAATATAAAGTTAAAATATTTGAATGCATTAGTACTGTGGTAGTCATTATAAGTATCTGTTAAAGTATTGTAAAAGAAGTATTTCCAAGTATGCATTTATGAGTAATAAAAGTATTTTTATGCTGATTTAGTTATAGTTTTCATGCATGATATGGCATTCATACAGTTCAGAACACAGTCAATAAGTCAGAGGCTTATGGGGTTAGTACTGCTATCCCTTGCCGGTAACATCTCCCAGATCGGGGATGTTACAAAGATGGTATCAGAGCATGGTCTAGGGATTCAGTGACTGCAGTGGACAGAGTGTTGGGGTCTTGTATATGTAGTATGTCCGGGATACCTGTATATGAGGCACTACCTCTCCAGTATCCGATTCTCGAGTATGTCCTCAAGCTTCACAGACAGGTTAGTAAATATTCCCGAGTTCTCTGAACTCATTCCCTTACTTTGGATAGAAATCATTTTCAAATTATCCTAGATTACTCCATGAAGATCAGTATAAGCTAAGGAACTAGATAGGTAAAATCTAAGGAAAGTTATCCGAGAGAATAAAAAGAAAAGAAAAGATGTATAAGAGTTAGAACCAGTTAGAAACAGAGACATATAGAGATAAAATGAATAAAAAAGCTTAAAGATGTCTATCTAAGAAAGCAAAAAGAGAGATATAAGCTAGAAGAGAGTTAGGGAGGTGATTAGTGAAGATTTGTCAGATATATTATTAAGTAAGGAGAAAAGAACATAGAATCAGATTAGTACATGAAGTCTACGGTAGCTAAAGAGAATAGTAAAGCCCCAGCAGACACTAGAATTGTTTAAGGAAATATAAAACTCTTCTCCTCCTTAGGAAATTCCTTCAGATGAATCCAACAGCCTTCAAAACTTTCCTGTAAATAGTGAATTTTCTGAATAACGAAGAATAGCCAGAAAAGCAACAGAAGTAAGAAACCTAGAATAGAATTGATAGCTCTAATAGAGTCTAAATGTCGAAAAAGATTAAAGTAACTCCAGATGCTCAAACCTTGACCCAGATCCTTAAGTGCGAAGTAGAAATGGCTAGTTACCTTACCTCTTTAGCAGCACCAAATTAGAGAATTATCCTAATAAAGCCTACCACATGGACATAGATGACGATAAGATATCGGATAAAAGTTTACTCCGGAATTTAGAAGATAGATCGGTCCAAAGTCAAGTAGAAACCTCTGAGAATATATAAGGATAAACTCGAAAGGATAAATAGGGTTATAAGTAATAAAGTAGCAGTGTGGAGCGTAAGTAGAATGACGTAGCCGAAAATCTAAAGAAAGGATTAGGAATTTGGAAAGCAGAAGTAAGATACAGAGGTAAATAAAGATAGAGAGGTAGAGACGGATAAGGAATGGTGGAGACCTGAAGTGATATAAACTAGGGACATGGAGTTAAGCGATAAAGATAATAACAAGACTAGTGGTAAAAGGTAAGCAAGGTAAGATAAGGATAGAGCGGAAGATGATTAGATCAAAGAAATGGTTCTCCCATTAAGTGAGATACCCTTCCTACCAAGAAGAATTCCTCTGAGATTTATTCAACATTCTGTGAACCATCTCGTATCCTATAATTAACCAAGGCCATCACAAGATAAAGAAGCAAGAAAGTTAAGGAAGATCGTGCAATCTTCAAATAGATGTTGAATGCCATATAGGTATAGAGACTTTGGATTTTTACCAACTCAAACCTATAATCAAATAAGAAGAGTGGTGACCGAAACATCAGTTAGTTACCCTAACCAAGGAATCTGATAGATAAAGCCCGATCTATCCAGATCTTCACTCTTTTGAGATACAAGATAAGGAAGTTATCCGGATGAAGTTAATCTCATACCTATCCTACATGAGCAATAGGCTCCATCAGGATATACAAGACATTGAGGACTAGAACAAGGAAGGAAAAGTTCCCCGAGATATACGGAAATACTAGTAAGATGAAAATAGTCCCCATTAATATAGATGAAAGTGAAGGAAATCCAATAAGGTTCTACCTGAGAGATAAAATGGATATTAATAAAAACATCCACTTAGAAGAAAGATCAAGGAAGTTTTGAGAGTATAAAGAAGGAAATGCTTAAGATAGTTTATAGAATAAGGGAGTCATAGTAAGAAATTGCTATACTAGTAAAGGATCATAAGGAAGCCAAATATAGTAGAAATCACAGATAAGCTGAGCTAATAAAGATTTATAGAAAAGTACAAGTATAAGGGTAAATATAAGAATAAATCTATAAGATTGGAAGAATTTAAGGAAGTACTAAGTAAATTAGTATGAATAGTAGTACAAATAGAACGCATCAAGGTTTACAGAAAGGATGAGAGGTTGAGGTTTGATAATCAAATAGAGAAATGACTCGCTGTTAGTCTTAAATAGTAAGGAAATAAAAAAAAATCTGGAAATGATACAAGAATCATGATAAGTAACAAGAGAATTTAGCATACTTTTAAGGAATTGATAGAGTAAAGAATTAATGATATTCATGAAGCTTTAGAGCATAGTAAAGAAAGAACTTGCGAAGAAGAATAATGATAGGTTTAGGCAGGGCACAGAACGGTTTGTGGTATTAAGTAAAACAAAGATTTAAGAAGAATGAAATTAATGGACCAAAGATTTAAAAGAAAGTGATCTTGGGGAAAGAAGTAAATAAAGTTTTTCATGGGAACCAAGGGATAAATGGTTGAGAGACTAAGTTTAGGAAAGAACCTTCAAGAAGTCAGAGAGACTAGAGGAACAAAGATTATAGAATAAGTATATAGGTCGGAGATTAAGTAAGAGATTCCCATAGTAAATAAGTAAAAACAGTTCACAGAAAGGTAAATGAGTGAAAGGTAAAGAACTAACATGGAAAATGAGCCATCATAACAAAATAAATCTCATAAAGAAGATAGAAAAAAGGATTACAGTAGTATCCAAAGGAAGAGTGTAGTATTAGTATGGGATTAAGTAACAAAAGGGTAAGAGAGAAATTCTTTTATGAACCCAGTATGAGGAGAGATATTAGATAAATATGCATGGAAGCTTTAGGCAAAGACCAGTGTCATCAAGGTACTGAGAGAGTTTGAGGTTAGCTTTCACCCTCCCAATCTTCGAATGATTGTGATGACGATTTAAACAGAAGTGTAATTTTGAAATACTACAAGAATAAGTACAAGAGTAGTGATAATAAGAAAAGAAAGGATAGCCCAAGTGATAGTTGCTAAGTAGAACCATTAGATAAAGTAAAAAGAGAAAGAAATAGTAACTAAGTATATGATAAGAGGCAAATGATAGCGTTAATGATAATCAAGGACATATGAGATTGGGTAGCCTTCAGGAAAAAAAAAAGAAGCTCTGACATATGGTAGGTGTAGATAAAGAATGGAACAGAGAAGTAAATCAACATGATAGTTGATACTAGTATGGAAAGCATGATAGCCAAAAGTAATAACAAATAATAAAGAACATACAAGGTAAGTATTGAGAGAAAGGTAGTGTAATATGAAGACCAGGACATCAAGATTACCTATCCTACATGAGCAATAGGCTCCATCAGGATATACAAGACATTGAGGACTAGAACAAGGATGGAAAAGTTCCCCGAGATATACGGAAATACTAGTAAGATGAAAATAATCCCCATTAATATAGATGAAAGTGAGGGAAATCCAATAAGGTTCTACCTGAGAGATAAATGGGATATTAATAAAAACATCCACTTAGAAGAAAGATCAAGGAAGTTTTGAGAGTATAAAGAAGAAAATGCTTAAGATAGTTCATAGAATAAGGGAGTCATGGTAAGAAATTGCTATACTAGTAAAGGATCACAAGGAAGCCAAATATAGTAGAAATCACAGATAAGCTGAGCTAATAAAGATTTATAGAAAAGTACAAGTATAAGGGTAAGTATAAGAATAAATCTATAAGATTGGAAGAATTTAAGGAAGTACTAAGTAAATTAGTATGAATAGTAGTACAAATAGAACGCATCAAGGTTTTCTGAAAGGATGAGAGGTTGAGGTTTGATAATCAAATAGAGAAATGACTCGCTGTTAGTCTTAAATAGTAAGGAAATAAAAAAAAATCTGGAAATGATACAAGAATCATGATAAGTAACAAGAGAATTTAGCATACTTTTAAGGAAGTGATAGAGTAAAGAATTAATGATAGTCATGGAGCTTTAGAGCGTAGTAAAGAAAGAATTTGCGAAGAAGAATAATGATAAGTTTAGGCAGGGCACAGAACGGTTTGTGGTATTAAGTAAAACAAAGATTTAAGAAGAATGAAATTAATGGACCAAAGATTTAAAAGGAAATGATCTTGGGGAAAGAAGTAAATAAAGTTTTTCATGGGAACCAAGGGATAAAGGGTTGAGAGACTAAGTTTAGGAAAGAACCTTCAAGAAGTCAGAGAGACTAGATGAACAAAGATTATAGAATAACTATATAGGTCGGAGATTAAGTAAGAGATGCCCATAGTAAATAAGTAAAAACAGTTCACAGAAAGGTAAATGAGTGAAAGGTAAAGAACTAACATGGAAAATGAGCCATCATAACAAAATAAATCTCATAAAGAAGATAGAAAAAGGATTACAGTAGTATCCAAAGGAAGAGTGTAGTATTAGTATGGGATTAAGTAACAAAAGGGTAAGAGAGAAATTCTTTTATGAACCCAATATGAGGAGAGATATTAGATAAATATGCATGGAAGCTTTAGGCAAGGACCAGTGTCATCAAGGTACTGAGAGAGTTTGAGGTTAGCTTTCACCCTCCCAATCTTCTAATGATTGTGATGACGATTTAAACAGAAGTGTAATTTTGAAATACTACAAGAATAAGTACAAGAGTAGTGATAATAAGAAAAGAAAGGATAGCCCAAGTGATAGTTGCTAAGTAGAACCATTAGATAAAGTAAAAAGAGAAAGAAATAGTAACCAAGTATATGATAAGAGGCAAATGATAGCGTTAATGATAATCAAGGACATATGAGATTGGGTAGCCTTCAGGAAAAAAAAGAAGCTCTGACCTATGGTAGGTGTAGATAAAGAATGGAACATAGAAGTAAATCAACATGATAGTTGATACTAGTATGGAAAGCATGATAGCCAAAAGTAATAACAAATAATAAAGAACATACAAGGTAAGTATTGAGAGAAAGGTAGTGTAATATGAAGACCAGGACATCAAGATTACCTTAATATGGAAATTGATGAAGGTAATATGTTTATTTGTGACCGCATATGAGAAGATTAATGGATATAAAAGAAAAATAAAAGAAAGATTGATCATTAAGATTTATAAGATATAGCCCAATGATAAAGCGTAGATCAAGTAAGCTCTTAGAAAAATAAAGAAAGAATGACAAGAATAAGGAGTTGCGTATAGTACCCAGCCCTAGTTTTAAGAGACCAAACCACTACGGGTTTGGGATGGTTTAGCCGCGGGTTATGGGTGGTTTGGTAGGCTTATATTATAGCGTGGGAACAAAAACATAAGTTAATACAAGGCAGCTGTCGAGAGACGTGAGACAGAAGAATGGAAAAGAAAAGATCAAATGTAGTTCGCAAATGATTATACATGAACTTTAAGAAGAAGGGAAGGAAATTGCCAGGTTAGGACAAAATAGTAATCAAATAATAACAAGGACTAAAGACTGTAATGAGTATATAAAGAGAAAAATCAAAGTAAGAAAGACAGAATAGACCAAGGAAATCTATAGTAGTCAATAAAATGAAGTAAAGAATAAGGAGGTACAAGGAAAATGATTAGGAAAGAGAAATCGATGAAATACAACCAATGTAAGAAATAATTTTAAGATTAAGATGGACAAATGGAATAGAGGAACATTAAGTATTGGTATAGATATTAAGATCCTCAATGGAAATCAAGAAACTAGCTTTTGAGAATTTGCTTACGTTAAGGAATCATGAGGCATGAGTAAAGGTTTATAAAGTAAAGATCATACACACAAGAATATAAGGAATAACAGTAAGAACAGAAGGACAATAGTTATGAAGTACTCATTAGGATTATTATAGAACAAGGGCCTAGGAAGAAGGATTAAGTAGCCAGTAAAGGACAGAGGCCAGAAGATCAAAAAAACCACGAGTTAGACACCAAGTGGATTCGAGGACGAATCCTATTTAAAGAGGGGAGAATTTGTAAGGACCGATAGTAATTACTACTATCTATGACAATATTATTATTTACAGGACAAAAGAACATAAAAATAAATCATGTGGTGATTCAAATACATTATAAAAAGGCTTTAGGAACGATCGGAAAATTTCTCGAGGTCCCGAGAAGAAATCGTACCAAATGCCCTTTTATACTATATATAGTATTTTGGGCATAACGTTTTCATACGAATTCAGAATTTTACGAATTTTATATCTTCGAAAAGCTTAGACCAAGACCTACAACTTTCGCATTATATATTTGTCCAAAATCGGACAGAAATGGGTCAAATATGTAAATTAAAAGCTGGATGAATAGTAACTACGTACTTAAATGAGAAAATGCACTAATTTCTTCATTTCTCTAGAACCCTCCACACATTTCCTTATATCAATTGGGCCCTCCTATAAAAAGGGAAACTATTCACTTATACCAAACGGGAGAAAACGATTTTGGAAGAGTGGGAAAAAGGAAGAAACCGTGAGGAAAAGTGAGGGAAAATGAAGATGAAGAAGAAAGGGAGAAGAGGAAGAAAGAAAGAAAAGAAAAAGGAGAAGATAAAGGAAGGAAAAGAAGATTGAAGCTTGAAGCTTGGAGTAACCATGGAAGTAAAAGAGATTAAGGAAAAAGAAGGTAAAGAAACTTTACCCAAACTTTGCGTTTTTGATTTTTGATGATGTAGTAATGATAATATCACAAATTGGGTTCTAATTGATGAGATTATTAAGCTTAGGGGTTGTGTTGTGTGTTTAAGAGCATGGATTAAAGATTGTTAAATTTGTGGGTTTCATATATTGAAAATAATTTGAATAGATTAAAGGTTGAATAATGAGGAAAAAGAGATTAATGTATGATGGTTGATGTGTAAAATGATGTATGAATCATTGGTTGGTAGTTTGAAGAAACTAGAATGGAGTTAAGGGTGAAATTGGCCAAAATTCGACCTGCTGCCAAGAAGAACAGAAACCTAGACAGAAAACCAGGGCAATTTTTTTTTTTTTTTTGTAATCCGAATTGATTTCAGACAATTACGATCCCACCCCAGCATAGTTAGATCACTCTTAAGACCCTAAAATCAGTTCTCTAGCTGACATTTTACTAACCCTACCTAATAAAATGAACTATATTCTTACGTACCCGAAACTAGTAAGTTTATCCTAATTTTTATAATCTGTCTCATAGCTTATGATTCTAACCAAATTATCAATTTTAGATCATTGTAGGACATGCGATATTCTCAATGAGGCAATGTTGATCCTTCTAGTTTCCAAGCTCAGTGAGTGGACATTATTTCTTCAAATTGATTTTATTTATTGACTTACCTATTCTTTATAATTCAGACTTACTTTTCTAATACGTAGGGCGTTAGAAACTTTCCTTTTCATATTATGATGTTTAGTTATGCTTTGGGAAAGAAAAAGTTTTTCCAGAAACAATATTACAATTTTATGATTATGGCATAGTTTTCATGTTTTCCGGGGCATGAGGTAAAAACTCACCCCAGTATGCAACTAGTACAATGGAATTGACGGATTCAGACGCATGTGCACATGTAGAGGACCGAGGGGACTCTCTCAGATCCTCGAGCAGGACTAAGGGCTACAGGGTCCCGAAATCCTGATTTCAGATGCACAGTTGAGTTATGGTCTCATGGATCAAGATCTTGTTATGTCCCAGATTCACTAGGTGGTAGACTAGTCACCCCCAGTCTTGGTTTAGCTTTTTATTGTTCGCTGTTTGCACTTAGTCAAGATGAACCACATGGTGGGGCCTTCCATATTATCGTACTATATTACACGCTACGAAATGGTCCCAATAGTTATACATATTATCGTCCTCAAGGAATGCCCAGTAATGAAACCAGAGAATTTTCAAAACACTCAATGCAACTCAAATCTGAGTTTTTGAATAAATGATCTATGCCAGACTCAAAATGTGTGTGTGCAAAGGTTCTTTCACAGCTTAATCCTTAGGTAAGCTAACTCGATGATTTCATTTCGAAAATTCGGGATCGATGGGTCAAACCATCCTAGATGTCTCAATTATGTCTACAGTTTCTTTTCTGTGCTCAATGTGCTATGGTTTTCTTTCTTTTCCTTTGTCTCTCATCTTTCTTTTCTTCATTTTTTCTCTTTTTTGTTTCTTTTTCCTTTTTTTTCTCTCTTTTTTTCAACACACCTACCCTTTAAGGTAGCATTTCTCCTCATGGTGGTCCTAATACTCGCTCATGGGTAGCTTCGCGCTTATCGGTTATAGGTGGTTCAATTCTATTCTTTAGAGACTTTTCTTTCATTTTCAACCATACCATACATCATAACATAAGCAAATCAAGATAGACATCTAAGCAAACGGTCATTCACCAACCTGCTATTTCTTCAACTAGTCACTTTGCCAACTACTCAAGTTTTCACTGCTAAGAACCATAATCAAGTGCCTACGAGTCTAACATAGATCAATCACTCAATGTATCAGATAAAAGCACGTCAAGAGTTTATCGTTTCTAAGGTTTCGCCCTAAAGCAATCAATTTCATCATTGGACTTATGTTTAACTATTAAGGACTAAAAACAAAAAACAAAAACAAAAAAAAATTTCTCTCTTTTTTCTCTTTTTTTTCCTCTCTTTTTTTCTTTTTTTTTTTTTTTTTTTGAAGGCCCCTCCTAATGGTCTTTCTATCCTTTCCATAAGCTTTTCTGTTTCTTGATTCACGTTTGCTAAACTCCTATTGACAAACCCTTTTTTCCTTCTCTTACCCAACAAATATCTATGATGGCTTTTAAGACACGGGGTTAACATGATGCATGTATGCATGAGATGCATGCGACATATGAGATATAATATGCATGTGGTTATCAAAAGCATAAAGGGGCAACTTCTATAGGATATATAACTATCGTTCTCATGTGGGTTTATGACAATACCTTTGATTGAACTTCCTCAACCCACTATAGTAACGGTCAACTATTGCACAAATTATATAGATCACAAGACATGATTTCGGGGCCGATTCTTTATCCCCAGTGGAGTCGCCAGACTGTAGGACACAGAATATTGACGACGCTGTTCTAGGCTCGCGGCCTAGTGGGAGTACGGAGTAGTCCGCGGGGAACTAAACCGGAGAATAATGGAGTCGCCACCCGGTGTGAACCGAGACAAATATTTAAGGCCGCACTCACCCCTCGCAAGGGAAGACCTCAAACCGTTGGGTTCGGAATGGTCCCTTACTTATGTCACTTGTGATGATATAATTTGTGCAATTAATCAACCGAGTCTACTCAATAATCATGCTCAAGGGTACTTAGATCTAACATGCTTTCATCCAAATAACTCCACGCAATATAACACAACGAGCATATTGAACCATTAAAACAAAGTAAACAAATAACTAATTAAACATAAACATAAACTAAATGAAAAATCATGCATAAAGAATGAAGAAACAATATGCCTAAATAACACAATCATGCATTGAAAATTAAATAACAAGACTAAATTAAATCATGCTTAAAATAATAAATAAACGACCTAGCACTATGACATGCTCAAATACAAATTTGGATGAAACGAAATACATGTTTCTCAAGTGGTACGTGGCGTTGTATCTCAAGTACAAACCGCACTACCATCCATTCGGATTCGGCTACGGAATTTACGTCCGGGTTTCCATCCGATATTCCACAAAAGGGAACACATATTCCGCCCATCCAAAATTCACATCATGCCTCAACAAACGACTCTCATGCAATAATATTTTTAAAATAAACAAAAATAAATGAAGATAATAAATAAAAAGGTTCCCTCAGGTATAACCTCTTTTGTCGTCTCAAGAAAGGGCGTTACACGGCTGTTGGAAGGGTGGATGATCCGCAACTTTTCTGGTTAACTAATCCAACATTTTTCCCCACTGTTTCGCTGTTCGGGCTGCTGTTTTTGTTCCGTTTCGCTGCTACGTTTCAGGTCACTGTTTTGGTTATTTAGGGGACTGTTTTGGATGATTTCGGAGGCTAATTAGCTTGCGGTTTTAAGGGTTTTTAGGGGGGACTTTGTGCAGTTTTTTGGTGCAGTTTTTAAGTGGTTTTGGGGCTGTTTTATGGGTTAAAATCGCAGCTAAAATGATCAGGTCAGTGGTAGTAAGGTGCGGCAGTTTAGTGCAGTGCAGTGGGTGTTTTAGGCTCGGTTTGGGTGTGAATTGAGGGGTTATGTGTGGGGCTGATCTGCGGCACTTTAGGGCTGTTTGTGGCGTGTTTAGAGGGCTGTGAAAGGGCTGAAATATGCGGCAAAGGGCAGTGCAATGGGTGATGGGCGTGAAGGATATGGAGTGGAGGAGGTGTAGGCGGCAATTGGAGGAGGCTTAGAACTTGGAGGATTTGCGGTAATAGGAGAGCTTGGAGGTCTCTTGGGCGTCCAAGAGAGGGCTTGGGGGAATGTCTTGGGCGTGATTTGTGAGATATGTGTGCTAGGGTTGTGAATGGGGGTGAAGGCCTCTTTTTATAGGCAAATGAGAGGAGACTTTCCTAATCCGACTAGGAATATGATTTCTATTGATGGTGACATCTCCTTAATTTGTATTTCACAAGGAAAAGATATTCTCATTTAGGATGGTGATTGGATTTGATTAGGAAATGGATCTAGGAGATTTCTTCTAATTAGGAATGGATTTTACTTGATTTTAGCATGTGATAAATGTGTATTTACCTAACTAAAAAGGACATGGGCGTGAATCTCCATCTATTGGCGTGGGCTTGGTTTCTTGGGTTTGGTTTGGGTGTTTTGGGTTTGGTTTTGGGTTTGGTAAGTGATCTATGGGGGTTTTAGGCCTAAGATAAGCTTTGAAACGGAAGTCCAACAAACAATCGAAGCCAAACAACGAGGTAAAATCCAACAAGAATTCTATTTTCTAATTTTTCCCTTCCAACGTCCGTTTCCCGCGGCTTTCACAACTAAAGAGATGGTGCCTCCATACGAGACTCGTCATTGGGCTAATATGCAAAAATACAATGCCTACAGTGGTCTGATGACGTGGAATATGAATGAAAGAAAGCAAGAGGCCATCCTTGGACGAGGCCAAATTGGCGGGCAACGAAGTTAGGTGAATATACCTCCACCCCGGCCTTGCCATTGGCCCCAGTCAGGATGTCATGAATCAGGTCGTGGCTGCATAAAAATTTACGCCATATGCTAAGGCCCGATTCGTCCTCTTCCGAAAGGGGAAGGTCATGGACGAAGGACGGACTGTGCGACTCTAAAAAAGGAAAGAAAGATGGAACCCGAGGAAGAGTATAAAAGTAATCAAAGGTGGCCCGAGGAGAGAAGGAAGATTGCCGAAGTTAGGCGAAAAGAAGACTGACACACGAGTAAGGGTGGGTCGAGTCGATTGTGCCGAAAATAGGAAATAAGCCCTCAACTAAAGCTGAACGATCCACAAATGACCGGAAGCAATGGGTGAAGACCCTGAACGAAGCTGTTTTGGAGGACGGCCAATCCCTGATATGTAGCGGCAAGAAAGAAGGAGGCCAAGTCTAAACGACGGCAATTGGCGAGATCGAAAGAGATAGGGAGATATCCCGCCACAGGCTTTTGGCTGGGTGCACAAATGATGTACTTGCACAGCCAGTAATGAAGGAACACCATTCGTTCTAACAAAGAGACCGTACCGACTGTCTTCGAGTACGTACGAAAAAAAGAAGAGTAAGACGATAAGGAGGAGGAATCCATCGAAGGAGGAGGAAAGTGAAACTTTGTGGAGGCCGATATGGTCGCTCCAAGAGGGACTAACCCAGTAAGGGCACCAACATCATGAAGGGTGATGGTAAAGGGCCCGACCGGAAAAACGAATACATTGTATTCGGAAGACCAAAAGAGTAAAGAAATGGGAAACAGACTACGGTCAAAAGCCGGCAGAGACAATGTAAGCTCAATAAGATGAAGAAGATGGTGCTTGTCCAAAAAGGTACGAGTATCCGCATGCAACAGAATACGCTGATACCAGGCTTCAAAGGTTGTATCGGGCTTAGGCCAGGTACGGATCGGGTTGGACTGAGAGAGAGCAGAAAATGTTGAGCGGTTCAAAAAAAGGGAGGCCAGAAGAAGTAGGGAATTGTTGAGCCAACGGGGCTGTTGCAATAACATCGTCTTCAATAAAGATGGGGCCAAGGGCATGTTGGGCAAAATCCTCGTTCAGAGTGTGAACGCCGAAGGTGCCCACAAAAGCAAAATCCAGCGCCATCTGATAATCAGCAGAGGTCGAGGCGTCGGTTTTGGGAATAGAGGAAGAGGAAGCCATGGGTAACAAGAGATCAAGGTTGCAGTGAAAGATGAAGTTGCAAAAAATAGCAAGAGTAAAGTTTGAAAATAGAGAGGGATGAAGCCTTATAAACAAACAAATGACAGATGTCACAACATGAATTGCCGAGAAGTGAAAGCGGCGGGAAATTATTAAAGGATGAAAGTTTACCCTGGACAGGTGTTCGAATGTAGTTCGCTGCGCGTGTGACGTGCGATGAAAGGAAACATGGAAGCGACGCAAACAACGGCTCTTAAATAGGCCCCATGATGAAACGTAAATGAGAGGGTCGCGTATTTATTGCAGATGTGATGGGTTCGCATAGGACTCTAAAGGGCGGCGCGACAGACTGTAGGACGAAGAGCCTATCCTCTCGCTCGACCTCACATCGTCGGTCTCCAGCTGATCGGCCAAACCTCAAGGCCTTAGCATCGGCTTTCAGAATCGGCCAAAGACAGGTGTCGACACTACACCTTACAAAGGCATCGCCCAAAATTTCTCCATTATTGACACGAGTAGTCACGATAAAACTGATATGACAAGACCATCGGACCACAGACTCACTTTAGCAGAAAACCGGACTTTGGGCAGAGAGCCCCAACCGATCGGGCAACAAGTGGAAAGACCCTTCACATGCCAACAATACCATGGCTTGGGTGTATGTAAAAGAGGAAGATGAAATGGCTAATTGTAAGTCCTTCCAACCATCTATTTAAAGACCAACTTCCCTTAAGCCATTACAACCAAACTTCCCGTAGCCAAACAGAGTCCCGAAGATTAGAAAGAGAAAATTAGGAGAATTGAAACAGAATATGAGACATAGGCCACCAGAGGTGGAGGCTTTTCCGTAGCAAGGTGTGAAATGGAATATAAGGAGACTCGCTAACGGCCATACACATGGCGTAATGTGTGAAATGAAATGTAAGGTTGTGGATGGACTGCGTCCGTTAGTGACATTTTTCCGGGATCCTCTTTGTGGAAGGTACTACACCTCATGGGTTGTGAATGGGTTACGCTGGTTAACAACGGCTAGCCTGAGCTTCTCTACACGGAGCATGCTGCTTATCTGGGGTCGCAGGTTCTCTGGACTAGGGAACTAGCCAAGTGATGGGCTGGTCGTTTGGCAGGGTAACAGGCTAGTTGAGGGTGAAAAGGAATGTCTGTCAGACCAACCCTCGATTGGCGTAGTGGTCTTCCCTGAAACGTGGAAAGAAAGGACCAGACCAGAGAATTGAAAGGTTCACTTCGATCCTTTCCACAGGTTCCCTAGAGCTGAGGGATTTGGCCGGATAGCAGGCTAATTAAGGATGAAAAGGAATGTCCTTAATTGGTGTTGTCGTCTTCCCTGAAATGAGGAAAGAGCAAACCAAGACGGAAGACTAAGAAAATTCACCTCGATCTTCACCTCCAATTCAATCGAGGTAAATTTGGGGGATAGTTGTTGACAGATAAAAATCCCCACCATAGGACGAAATCGTTCTGAGACGAAAGGAAGCACGAAGAGAGGATGGATGAATGAGCGAAGAATGACAAAGGGATTAGGACGACCGGGCCAACAGTCAGGACAAAGACACATGATGCGGTTACCTCCACGATCGCAGCAGTTGGATGATTTTCCTTCCACAACTAGGCAGTTGAGACACGCAACTCAGCAGTTACAGGAACGACCTAGCAACTGCAGGGAGACACTGGAACCGCCCAAAACGGTTGACGAGCAACACTATAAAAGCTCGCCTACACCAAGAGAAACGACCCCCGATCAAATGAAGACTCAAATGAGCATATTTTTATTTTTTTATCTCTTAGCTTGTAATCTTAGGACTGTAACTTGTGTGTTTGCACCCCTTGGAGGCTTATTCACTTAATCAAACACCTCTTGCTGGAACTTTGTCTCAGGAGGGTTGAACCTTACACGCTCTTCTTTCTTCACGCATAAAAATTGCGCAAATACCACAGAACTAACTGCAAGGGATGATAAAATTCCACGTGGGGATGGGGATTTGCAGGAGCTCAATTTATTAGGAGCAGTTAAGGAGATAATTTTCTATAATTGTTGGTTGAACAAGTCGGGTATGTGTATTGACATACCCGTTTAAATAAAGATAAAATTCTCGTGTAACAAGAACTTGCACCGGCTCTTGATCTTGCTAGGGCTCTATATCTCAGGGACGGATAAAGGGATAATTTTCATACTAATTGATTGAACATGAGGAATACAAGTTTGGCTTCTCCGTATTGTATTTGGCCCGTTATCATCCCTAATGTTGAGATGTTTTTGGATTTTTTTTCTTCAAAATATATGGACAAAATAGACATTTAACCCAAAATATATGGATTAAGCATTGATTTATCCTTGACCAATGCTATTATGTTCAAACGAGACGCTAGAACGGGTGAGTTTTGATATTTACCTATTCGGACACCCTTTCGAATGTCCTGTTCAGACAAATATACATTTTTCTTGAGTATTTCTTTGATGAAGTTGAATGCCAAAGCAACTTTAGTTTCACAAGACTTTTACTTCTCCATGGAACAAGGTTTGAATTTTGAAGATTGAAAAGGAGATTTTGCCATTCAAAGTTGGAAGATGTTTTTGAAGATTGCTAAGAGGTGGAACAAAAATGCATGGAACCCACTAAGAAATTTTTATCTCCTTGTTCAAATGAGTAAATAGAATTACCACACTACAATGCTGCCGGAAAAAGTTCCACCCTATTCTCTATTAAAAAAACACGTTTTAACTATTTTTTTGGGGCTTAACTACTTTTAATTTAGCCGATAGTAGATCCGTAACGAGTTATGTGTCCAAAACGGGTAATTTTACTCAGTTAGTGGACCTGAATTATTATAAATGGTATCAAAGTTGACTCGCGATCCGATTTGTGAATATATATGTTTTAGATATGATTTCATTATTTTCAAATATCATTTTTTTTATATAAAAAAAAAAAATTATAATATGGAAATTCAATTTTCACCCCACCCATGTGAGCGGAGATTAAACCTCACACCTCTTATTTATAGTCAAGAGATTTTACCAACTGAATCAATTGACATCCATATATAACTTCTGATGATCCATTATAAGGAAGTGAGATCCTTAAGGGGGAAAGAACATAATATCACACATCGTTAGTGAGGAAGATCATGAGCTAGATTATAAGTCATGTATTTCTCTAACCCAATACACATATTTTGGACAGTAAAGTCCAATAACAAAATAGTGACGGATTGTATTTTCTTTTTTCCAATTGGCTTCAATACATCTCCTCTTCTGGGGTTGCAGAAAGAATCTAGTTACCTTCGCAATCTGCTTTTGCTTGAAGATGGGACCTCATCAAGATCCTCTACACTATTAAGAGAAATTTGTTAAGTGGTTTGTGAAGTTGTCTTGTCAGTCTTACATAGAAATGTTAGCAATTGTGGACTTTCAAATCAAACCAAAATCAAAGATATATCCGAAATAATTTTCTCATGGTTGATTATATAAATTTTTTGACGCTATTGTACTATATTCAGAATTATTATCTCATTACATGTCAACTTAAATCTTTCCTGTCCTCGCTTACCATTAGTTCTTATTTTCTCATCAGTCATTTGGAGGGGTATATTATATATTTTCTAACCATCTTAATCGTGTTTCTACATCATCTTCTCAATCGATATTATACCCAGCTTTTTAAAATGATTCAATCATGCACCTTAGTTGTATTTATATGCACCATGCGGCCATATATTTCAATACTGCTTGAAATAAAATCACTCTTCTATATTTCGGTTTGTGTGTAGGCACTCAATGAGAGGTAGATGATTGAGAAGGTGGAACTACTTTTGTCTTAGAAGCCAAGTTTTGTACCTGGCAATAGCATATAAGCTGGTGGCTGTTGCAATGAACCCTTTTCAAAAGCAAAAATCCATATTTTGCAATATTACTTGGTATATAAACTTTTTTTTTTTTTTTGGAATAGTTGGAAATCACGCCGTCAAATCATTCTTTTTAGACTTAAATAAAGTAGGTAAAATCCCCGTTTATCTTAAACACTTATAAAAAACGCACTTCTAAATTCGAACTCAGGACCTCAAGGTGAGATGCTGAACCTTACACCACCAATCCACGCTCTTTGGGGATTTGGGATATACACTCAATGACTAAAATCTTTGTTATCAACTTTCACAAAGAGCAGCATTGATTTTTTATTACAATAAATTTATCAAGGTCCCATCTGTGGATTAACACTGAATCAATTGTCAGGATTTATCAAATACAAAATTTTATGTGAGTTCCACCTTGGAGCATAAGCAATTTACTTTGCTTTACATCCGTCTCAATGTATCATTTCTAATACATCTGGGGCGTAAGCTCGAATAATCATAAATCATTACGAAATGTGACATTGGATCTATTAATTTATATTTTAAATTTTGTAACTTTCGATCTAGTCAATTTGAAAACATCGATGAATCAAAGATTAATTAGAATTTTTCTCATTAACCCACTTATAGATCAACTCCAAAAAAATGAACAAATATACTTTGATTTTCCTGATTTGATAAACATGATCAAGGTCTGATCTAATACTCATCACAAACTCAACTCGATACTATATCATAATTCCCTGCTTTAAGACAACAACCCCCCCCCCCCCCCCAAACCCCCAACTAAATATCCTAGCAAAACTACATCGTTTTAGTCCAATAACATGATAGACCGTTATTTCCGTTGCATAATCCTGCAAATGTGTATCCTATTTATAGTCAATTGAAATTGGCCATTGAAACTTTGAAATTTAAAATTGAACAACATCCCTTAGTTCTGCCATTTTCTTCCTCAATCACTCAGAAAGAGAGAGAGGGATCATGATCTTTCACTTCATCATCCTTCTGCTTGATTTTTTAATCAACTTTGATAAGGATTAGATTAAAGATTCATTCATTCATCTTCATTTCTGATTCTTGTTTTTATGGTTAAAAAAATTATGATGTTGCCAAGTTTCTTGATTTATGCTGTTCTGGAATGGGTGTTAATAATTATTCTGTTCATTGATGGGTTTCTTGCATTTACTGCCAATGAATTTGCCAAGTTCTTTGAGTTGAAAATCTTTCGCTTATTTTAAACAAGAATAGGTCATGTTCTTGTTCATAGGGATCCTAATTTTTATTACAGTGAATCTATATATGTGAGACTCACAAGAAGGATGAGTCTTCCCTTGCATATTGTCATGTCCATAAGAAGCTTTCTGATATAAGGAAGATGTGTGAGCAGTGTCTCCTCTCGTTTGCGACTGGGAAAGTATCCGCGGATTGTGACACCTACAAGTCTCTTGTGGAGATTTTGCATAAGGATATGGAGTTGATTGTAGATGATGATGATGAAGAAATGCAATTGGCATTGCCTCCTAATAAGGAGGATGAAATGGTGCATGTGGAGAAGAGTAGTAGTGTTCAATCCTGCTCATGCTGTGGGGAGCCATTGAAGGTAAGGACCTATTCAATGGGAAAAAGTTCTAGCTTAACATCACAAGCACCTGGTCCTTCCCCTCGATCATCATTCATGACTTTGGGGATTGAGGAGCAGACTCGCAATTTGGATTTGCCACACATACGATACACAGAGCTCGAGTTTGTAGCTGATACGAATCAGAGATTCCGCAAGATGAGTGTAGCTCCACTGCATTGAGTCTCAGTAAGCAAAGTGAGTTTTGAATCATATGCTTCCAATTTCTTAAATCTTTTTCTTCTCATTTAGTCCTGACTGATGCTACTTTTCTATATGCCTGCATAGCTGTGTGCCATTAATTATGTGTTTGTTTGTTTTGTATCTATGATTTTAATCTGGTTAATGTACATTTGCAACAGTTAAGGAAGAAATGAAAGCTGCTGCTGTGCCACTGCTGACAGACGCGGATGATTTTAATGAAGATAAGACGCCTACTTTTACTAGAGGAAACAAGATTTTTGGAATCCCACTTTCAGATTCAGCTCAAGCCAGTCCAAGGTGGAGTACTAGGATTCTGAGGAAATCGCCACTTGAGAAAACGGAAGATGCTGAGGGGAAGGTGACAAATGAAGCATAGGGTGATTCAATTTTGCACAATTTGAACAGACAGGTTCGCTTGGATCGCAAGTCATTGATGGACTTGGACTTGGAATTGGGCGAAGATAGAAGCGCAGCTGCTGTTGCAGCTAATAATGCAATGGCTATGATCACTAGAGTGCAAGCAGAGAAGGCAGCTGTTCAGATGGACGCGTTACAATATCAAAGGATGATGGAGGAGCAGGCAGAGTATGACCAGGAAGCCTTGCAAGCAACTAAGGATTTGCTCCCAAAAAGAGAGAAAGAATTAAGGATTTAGAATCTGAAATTGAGGCTGATAGAGAAAAATATGGAATCTTAAGGGAAGAAGAAGATTCTCCATTACGGTAGTGAGGATCAAAACTTTTGACAACTACATCTCATATAATCAATCTTCAGAAGGTTTTCTCTCTGCTTTTTAATCGGAAACTTTCTTTAATCCTGAGTCCTGACATTAGTTGCAGAGAAGGGTCATGTCCATTTCGAATCGAGAACCAAGACCATTTATTGAATTACACTTCTAGTGAAGTATGATCTGCACCTATAAGGTCATTAATGTTTAAAATCTGTTTAACATATATGTTAATGATTGGTTTTTCATTTCTTTCTGTGATTCAATAAGCATGAATTGGCATGTTTAAACATAGTTCTGTAAGTTTTTAGGCCTTCGAAACTACCTTTATGCCGAAGATGTTTCCGTAGATGTTAGAGAGTAGTTCTTTCCCTACTGAGAGTTGGTTGGCTATAACAACAGAAGCAAAAACAATCAAATATCAGTGAATTTCAATTTCATTACTTATGGAAACATGTGCAAATGCATGAATGATTACTTTTTATGGTATTGCAGTTTGTATATGGTCAATGTTTCTACTTTTAAGCTTGGTGAAGGTTTGGTATGGATCAATAGCATATATCTTATACTTTTTAAGAAAGTACTGCAACTTAATGATCTCGAATCTCGATTGCCTTTTCTTTCTTCTCGCATTTTCCCATCTCCACGCGTTACACCTCGTTAACTGACCGGCGTAAACACACACGTATAACGCAAGCGCACGTATCGTTCAAGTAGTATAAAAATATCGATCCCACGAGGACTTAATTCCTACTGTTGTTATTAATTGTTGAATCTATTTATTTACAAATATCTAATTAAATGGAGAAGATAATGATTGTTTGATTGGTTGAATGTGGTTTTAACAATAAATAAATAAAAAGACAAAAGAAAATACTAAGGAAAATAACAAAAGACACAAAGATCTAGGGTCGTGAATCATTCTAATATCATTTAAAAGATGAAGTGGTTATTTTATGTTTGTGTAATAAATCAGTTTACTAACCTGGAACACTAAATTATGCAAAAGCCTCTGTCGATGGTCAGACGCAAATACCCAGTTTAACCCAATTGAACCATATGTCTATGTCAATCAAATTATCTGGATTCATTAAGTTTAAGTTCCAATTATGGCTACCCCCGCCCGACAGGTATATTCCTATCCTGTAAGGAAATCTATTAAAGGGTTATCTATCCTCAAGGAAGATCGTGGGTTATTAAGTCTAAGGCTGAAACCTAAAATCCCTATGTCTAGTTCATTTTAGATTTACCATATCAATCTTATTGGTGATCAGACAACAAGAAGCATTAAGCTTAAGACTTAATAAATAAACCTTTAAATTACCCAAACTATAAAATAACCCTTATAAACCGGTGATATTAAAATTCATCACAACCCCAGTTAACTGGCTTAGTTACGACACATATTTACTGGTAGTAAAAACTTAAATAAAATAAAAGACATAAAGTAAATACTGAAAATTAAATATTGAAAAGTAAATTGCTGAAAGGTAAAAAAAAAGAAAAGTAAAAGTAAAAAGTAAAAAGTAAAAAGTAAAAAAAAATTAAAAGTAAATTATTGAAAGTAAATTGCTAAAAGTAAATAAAGTAAAAGTACAATAAAAGAAAATGCTGGGGTTAGAGGATCAACTTTTATTACTACTATTTTAGATATCTCCCTTAATATAATATATTAACTTTGCGTGATAATTACCAACCATCCATACAGACGATATTCTGATTAAGTCAAATTAATAATTAATTACCAACCGACCAATCAGGCGGTATCCATATTTAGTCAGGTTAAAACCAATTTAAATAATTACCAACCGACCAATATGGCGGTATCCTCGTTAAGTCCGGTTTTAACTAGTTTATATATTATAATTAAGGGAGATTAATCTAATTATTAATAATAAAAGTTTTACCTTTCACCCCAGCAAAGGGGAATTACCTCCTCATTGCTTGAAAAATAAAAACTGCAAAAGTAAAGAAAGAAAATGTTGTACGTAAAAGTAAATTGCGGAAAGTAAAAACTGAAAAGTAAAGAAAAGAAAGTGCGAAAGTGAAAATTAATTACTAAAAACTATAAATAACTAAACTAGATACAATCTTCTTATTTATTCATTAAGAATTTCAAAGAAGAAAGTATGAATTTTTACAAATGAAATGGCTTGGTATTTATAGGCAAAATTTTGCCACCATCAAATCATCCATCAAATTCTCCACCAAATCCATTATTAATTTCTCCACTAATTACTCCACCAAATCCATAATTGCTCCACTAATTTCTTATCTTGTTGGGTGGTGATTTGATAATTTTTATTAATTATTTATTAATTAATATTTTGCTTTGAAAATGATTGATAATGACTTTTAATAATTACACACCACACACTTCTGGATAGTTCATCAATTTCGGTCATGAAATCATCAGAATTCGAAAATATTTTCTCTTTCAAAGTTGTAGATCTTTGAGTCTTCTTTAATCTGAAACTTGAATCAGCTCAATCCGATATTGGAGTAAAACGTTATGCCCAAAATAAGACAAATGCGCAAAACTGGAATTTCCAAAACTGCACTTCGTCAAAACGCCCTTTCAAGTTTCCAATCTCCAAAATTAATATATCAAATCCAATAATTGCCCTTAATTGACCCACATTTCATCCTAAATGATTTCATTAAGTCCCAATATTATTTTATCTGCAAAATAAAATAAAACATATCAAAACGTTCATCAAACCCGAGAAACTAAACAAAATATTAAGTAAAAGGGGCGGTAAATATTGATATATTTTCCGCTCATCACACCCCCAAACCTAACATTTTGCTAGTCCTCGAGCAAAACAACAAAATAAAAAAAAAATAAAGTAAGCCACTTTCGTAGGGATCACGGTTGCATTTAGCATATGCAACAAGCCTTTAAACCCCTAGGTGTCCCTAGTGGACGAGTTATAGTCTCGTGAGGGCTTACAGCAACGATACCCACAAACGTTTTACAAAAGTAAAAAGATAATAAAACTAATGCACACAAAAGCAAAAAGACAAGAGAAAATAGAATAAAGAAGTTAGTGACTAATCATGTGAAACTTCTACTCCAAGTTACTAGTTGTTTTGTTTTATTCTAAATTACTGAATAAGTAAATTCTCCGATTATTTTTACCATTCTTCATATACACAGCCAACAAAATATTAATCAACTCATTTTTGCCCACAACAGTCACAAGTGCAGTTGATAAGAGAGTAATATTTTTGTCCTAAAGTTCTATCAGATTTCACACCTTTTTTATAGCAATGGAACAAATTTTCATTTTCTCATTTTTCTGATTTTTCTTTGATTTTTCTCTATTTTTTATTTATATACAATATCTTCCATCTATGTAGTGAGCTTTGGGTCGGTGGCTCCCAAACCAGTTGGCTTTAGGGCACCAGGTGTTAAGACACCCCTACGGACTTAATTACTCAGACTTCAGATATATATATATATATATATTTTTTGCAGAATCTTTGATCCATGTAACGAGCTTTGGGCCAGTGACTCCCAAACCAGTTGGTTTTAGGGCACTAGGTGTTAAAACACCCTTACAGACTTAATAACCCGGATCTTAGATACTTTATTTTTGTAAATCAGATTTTTTTTTTTTTTTTTTTTTTACTCCACTGCTTTTTGAGATGCTTCCTCCAATTAAACTAGAGCACTGAATATTACAAACTTTTCAATTTAGCTCATGTCCGTATGTTACTATATATGTTGATAATATCTATCAATTGAGCATATGAAGATTCCTTTTAGTCAGTTTTAAGGAGAATTCACAAATTAAATAATTTAAAAGGAAATAAACAAAATTAACTTGTTTCGAAAATAAGCTTGAGATACGTCTCAGGAATGGAAACTCCTTACTCAGTTATCTCTTACCAATTTCACCTTTTTTAGTCAAAATAAAAACACAAAAACACAAATATTTTTGTAATTTTTTGAAAATTTTTCAAATTTTTTGTATTTTTCGAAAAATTTTGAACTAAAAATAAAAACAACATACAAACTAAAAACAAGGTACTGATCAACTAATTCCCTCCCCCAAACCTAAATGAGACATTGTCCCCAATGTCTTAAACAGTAAAAGGAGAGTTAAGAAGGTCGTACCTGGTTAGTTGAAAATCTACAGGAAATTAAAGGTTAAGATCCAGATTAATTCGACGCCTCTTGCCACGATCGTCCTCGGACCAATTTATCTTTGAAAGGATAGGGTCAACTTGTGGTTCATAGGCTATGAGTTGGTCTATTAGATCCGGAGCAGTTCTGGCAGTGAAGAGGAGTTCTTTCATAGGTTTTGACACGAACCCATTTCTTCGAGCATCATCAAGAACACACAAAGAAAATCATAAAATCCATCAACATTAAACAGTCCAAGTGGTTTCTGGTGTATGTTCAGGTTCGCCCAAGATAGTATAATAAAAATTTCCTCCAATGTGCCCAAGCCACCTGGCAAAGCAATAAAAGCATCAGCACGGTTAATCATTTCTACCAATCGTTCAGACATACCTGGCACGATCAGTTCCTCGCCGTTTGATGATCCAATAAGATTTGCCTCTGCCAAGGGTTTTGGGATGATTCCCAAAACATTACTGCCTCCTTCCTGTACAGCCTTTGAAACGATCCCCATTAGTCCAAGATTGCCTCCGCCATATATTAAGTGCATATTCCTTGCAGCTAAGACTCGACCCAATTCATGTGCTGCCTCTATGTATTGTGGCTTAGTACCAATACTACTACCTACGCAAAACACACAGATGTTTTCAACTCGTCTTCTTGAAGTGGCTTCCATTTTTTTTTATGTATTTCTTTTTCAAATCAGGATGCCTTCAAAAGTGTAATGACGGGCTGAATTTATAGTACCTGAAAAAGGGTGAGTAATAATAGCACTAATATCTTCCAGAGGACGATTGTTAGCTAAACAACAAAAGAAATCGTGAAAGATCAAAAAGTCTGGATCCTGTCTACGAAAATAAAGATAATTACAACAGAAAAGCAAATCAAAGCAATAATTAAGGCAACGGAATTGTGTACGCAATACGCCACTCGCTCAGTATAAATTCATTAGGATGTGTCTCAAGATTTCATTCCTTACTCAGCCATCTAATGAATTGTTTCTTTTCTTTGATTGCGAAACACAATTCCTTCTGTCTAAAAATGCTCCGTTTGTGCTTTTCCCTACAAAAATAACACACAAAATAAAAAAGTTCACACAAAATATGAAAACAAATATTACAACAAATTGCATGGGTTGCCTCCCTGCTAGCGCTAAATTTTTCGTCTTCAGCCAGACGTGACTGAAATTCAGCTGTTATGGAGGTTTCAATGTCGTTTTAGATGTCCGATCAAAAACAATCCCGTGAGCGTTGCTTTTGAAGGGTCTCTTCCAACAGTAAGGTGGCAAAAATAGTTTTGTCTCATTCAGTGCTCGTGTCACCTTTTTGATTCTTGTTACTCCAGTGGTTCCTGCAAAGAAAGAAAGAAAATCAGGAGGTCTTATATGGTGCTTGACTTGGAATGGAAGTTCCATTCTTTCAAGCTTCTGGGTGATATCTTTAGATTGTACTCCCCAAAACAGCGATGTTTCTCCTGAATGTTCTGGATCTTTATTAAGGTCAGACATTTGCTCCTCCATTTGCTCTACTTCTTGTTCCACCTTTTCTTCACAGATGAATTGTAAAATTTTTGTATTCAGCTCTTCATCTGTCATCTGTGAAATACATGCTTCAAAATTGTCAACCAGAGGATGCAAAGATGTTTCTGACATTTGGTCTTCATCCTGTGATATGACTGGAATGGATGGTTCAGATAGATCTTCTTCAAACATCATGGTAAAGCATGCTCCAAGATCTTCATTTTGAGGATTGAATGTTTGATCCTCCGTTGTTGGTGCAGTTGGTACAAATAGATCAGCTTCATCCTCATCAGAATCTGAATAATAGAAGTCAAATTGAGACTTTACCGGTTCGGGTTCCTGAACTGATACCTCTGGTTGTTGATACTGCTCAGCCTCCTCCTCTGTTGAAGTGTCTTTGTGGATTTCTGGGTACTTGAAGGCTTCATCAGTGTCATCTGAAACTGGTTCTTGAGGTATGTAGTTCTGGTTTTCTGTTAATTGTCTCATTTGATCTGTCATCCTTTGAATGAATTCTGATTGTCTCTGAATACTTTCAAATTGTTTCTGGCTTGTTTCAAGTATTTCATCCAACTTTTGTTTCTCGAACATATCTTTGAGCATGTTTAACAACTGATCTTCCTCTGATGGTTCTGGTTGTTGATGAAAATCGCATATGGATGGTGGATAAGATGGAAAATGTGATGGTTTTTCATACTTTGAATGATTCTGAAAATTCTGCCACTCTGAACGGTATATACATTGATCGCTCGGGTGGTTACTATCACATATTACACATCTTCCCATTTCGTTCTGTTGAGCAAATGTAGAATTGTTTGGTTCTGGCATCCAGTGATAATTGTTGGGCTGGACAACAGGCCTCAGAAAACCGGACTGTTGCTCCCAGATGTGGGGTGTATCTTCTTGTAAAGCTCGTAATCTCTCAATCTCCCAATAAAGTTCCATTTTTTCAATCACCTGAAAATAGAAGAAAGAAATAAAAATTACAAATAAAAATAAAGAAAATTAGATACAAGTAAATTGGATAGTTTCAAAATTAACAACTCAAGAAATATAAGTCCCCGGCAACGGCGCCAAAAACTTGACCGGCGTAAACACACACGTATAACGCAAGCGCACGTATCGTTCAAGTAGTATAAAAATATCGATCCCACGAGGACTTAATTCCTACTGTTGTTATTAATTGTTGAATCTATTTATTTACAAATATCTAATTAAATGGAGAAGATAATGATTGTTTGATTGGTTGAATGTGGTTTTACAAAATAAATAAATAAAAAGACAAAAGAAAATACTAAGGAAAATAACAAAAGACACAAAGATCTAGGGTCGTGAATCATTCTAATGTCATTTAAAAGATGAAGTGGTTATTTTATGTTTGTGTAATAAATCAGTTTACTAACCTGGAACACTAAATTATGCAAAAGCCTCTGTCGATGGTCAGACGCAAATACCCAGTTTAACCCAATTGAACCATATGTCTATGTCAATCAAATTATCTGGATTCATTAAGTTTAAGTTCCAATTATGGCTACCCCCCCCCGCCCGACAGGTATATTCCTATCCTGTAAGGAAATCTATTAAAGGGTTATCTATCCTCAAGGAAGATCGTGGGTTATTAAGTCTAAGGCTGAAACCTAAAATCCCTATGTCTAGTTCATTTTAGATTTACCATATCAATCTTATTGGTGATCAGACAACAAGAAGCATTAAGCTTAAGACTTAATAAATAAACCTTTAAATTACCCAAACTATAAAATAACCCTTTATAAACCGGTGATATTAAAATTCATCACAACCCCAGTTAACTGGCTTAGTTACGACACATATTTACTGGTAGTAAAAACTTAAATAAAATAAAAGACATAAAGTAAATACTGAAAATTAAATATTGAAAAGTAAATTGCTGAAAGGTAAAAAAAAAGTGAAAAGTAAAAGTAAAAAGTAAAAAGTAAAAAGTAAAAAAAAATTAAAAGTAAATTATTGAAAAGTAAATTGCTAAAAGTAAATAAAGTAAAAGTACAATAAAAGAAAATGCTGGGGTTAGAGGATCAACTTTTATTACTACTATTTTAGATATCTCCCTTAATATAATATATTAACTTTGCGTGATAATTACCAACCATCCATACAGACGATATTCTGATTAAGTCAAATTAATAATTAATTACCAACCGACCAATCAGGCGGTATCCATATTTAGTCAGGTTAAAACCAATTTAAATAATTACCAACCGACCAATATGGCAGTATCCTCGTTAAGTCCGGTTTTAACTAGTTTATATATTATAATTAAGGGAGATTAATCTAAATATTAATAATAAAAGTTTTACCTTTCACCCCAGCAAATGGGAATTACCTCCTCATTGCTTGAAAAATAAAAACTGCAAAAGTAAAGAAAGAAAATGTTGTACGTAAAAGTAAATTGCGGAAAGTAAAAACTGAAAAGTAAAGAAAAGAAAGTGCGAAAGTGAAAATTAATTACTAAAAACTATAAATAACTAAACTAGATACAATCTTCTTATTTATTCATTAAGAATTTCAAAGAAGAAAGTATGAATTTTTACAAATGAAATGGCTTGGTATTTATAGGCAAAATTTTGCCACCATCAAATCATCCATCAAATTCTCCACCAAATCCATTATTAATTTCTCCACTAATTACTCCACCAAATCCATAATTGCTCCACTAATTTCTTATCTTGTTGGGTGGTGATTTGATAATTTTTATTAATTATTTATTAATTAATATTTTGCTTTGAAAATGATTGATAATGACTTTTAATAATTACACACCACACACTTCTGGATAGTTCATCAATTTCGGTCATGAAATCATCAGAATTCGAAAATATTTTCTCTTTCAAAGTTGTAGATCTTTGAGTCTTCTTTAATCTGAAACTTGAATCAGCTCAATCCGATATTGGAGTAAAAAGTTATGCCCAAAATAAGACAGATGCGCAAAACTGGAATTTCCAAAACTGCACTTCGTCAAAACGCCCTTTCAAGTTTCCAATCTCCAAAATTAATATATCAAATCCAATAATTGCCCTTAATTGACCCACATTTCATCCTAAATGATTTCATTAAGTCCCAATATTATTTTATCTGCAAAATAAAATAAAACATATCAAAACGTTCATCAAACCCGAGAAACTAAACAAAATATTAAGTAAAAGGGGCGGTAAATATTGATATATTTTCCGCTCATCATTAACATTGATGGAATATTATGTATGCAAAATATAGCAGTAAGATTGTGCAGAACATCAATGTTCTTGCAAGCCTTATAGATCAGTTATGTCATTCATTAGGGAGTCTCAACTTATGCAATGGCTTAAAGGTTATATATTTTGTGTACTAGCACTATTCATACTCTGATCAAGCTTCAAAGCCATAATGAACTGCCAGAATGACATTTTTGTATTATTGGAGATGCCATGGAAAGTAAAAAATGAAGTGTCATACATGAATGATGGAAGTGTCCCAACTAGCTGGGGAAATTAATCTTTAAACTCACTGGACACAAGGGTCTGAACAAAATGGCATGCCTTCTATACTGATACTGAAAATCTGTGTGTTTTTTGTTTTTTATCGAATGGGACGAGAGACCCCGCCCCTTATATACCAACCCTTGCCCCTTCTTATTATTCGAACTCGAGTGACCCTCTCGCAAAGCGCATTCACAACCAACCAAACTACGGCCAAGAACTAATGCATTATTGTTCTTAATCAACCATGGACTTAGAAATGGTAGCAGAATCCATGTAGCCTTGAAAAAAAAGTCCCAGAATTTATTTGATCTCATATGTTAGGTTACAAGTCACCAGTCACTACCTGTAGCTGCCATCTGACTGACCCACTGCACATAGAGTTACTGGTTCTGGATAAATTTCTAGAGCCATTTTCTTGTCTAATGGGAGATTCTTCAAGGGCTCGCTGAAGATGATTGGAAATCCTTTGCCAAGATCACACGATGAAAGAATCCACACTTCATTCTTCTAACATCTTGATGATCTCCCAATGGGGTCTATCAGCTGTCGCCTGCTACTATTGCTTTGAACAAGCAATTCCCATTCAACAAGCTGAACTTTTCCAGAACTATACATATAGATACTACGTATGATAGAGCAACTCATGCACCCAAACGCTCCAACCATTATAGACAAAGCTTATAAAGTTTGGAATACAATAAAACAAGAGTAAAGCACTTGTTACAGTATTAATAATAACGTGATATTCTCCTCCTAAAGGATTTACTTATTCTAATATATTCTCAGAGTTCGTTTACCCTTTCAGTGTGTCCGCGTCAATGCCATTCTCCACATCAGTTGAGTTGATGAGTTGAAATCAGGAGTAAAGAATTGCTCTGGCTCTTCACGAGAGGATTCATTCTGGAAAGCCCGTAGTGGATTGATCAGGTCATCTCCCTGATCATTGTAAAATTGAGAATACAATAAATCAAAATCATCACTAGAACAATTAGAATATAATGACTCCTGTTGTGGATAAATCAGTGACTTCAGTGCCGGGAAAGATGCATTAATCAGCCCATTACAGCCACTGTGGATTGAATTCTGGAAGTGGTCGAGGTCCTGCTTCAAAAGTACATTCTACAAAATTAGTAGAATAAGAATCCGATTGCTGATTTGGTAGTATCAGTGACTCCAAATTATCATTCGGTACTATTTGCAATTCTGCGGAAGCATTTTCTGAAACATGATTTCTAGAATAAGAAATCGAGGTGTGATTTGCTGGTTGCTGCCACCCGGGGGAAGCAATTTCTGCAATATGGTTTCTGGAAAAAGAAGCCAAATTTTGACTTGCTAGTAGCTGAGATTCTGCGGCAGTAATTTCTGCAACATGGTTTCTAGAATAACTAGAAACCAAACCGTGACTTGGCATTACCTGAGGTTCTGTCCATGTATTTTCTGCAACATGATTTCTATTAGAAACCAACTGTTGATTTGGTGGTGGTAGTAGCATATATTCCAGGGAAGGATTTTCTGCAACATGATTTCTAGAATAAGAAATCGAGGTGGGATTTGCTGGTTGCTGTCTCGGGAGAAGCAACTTCTGCAATATGGTTTCTGGAATAAGAAGCCAAATTTTGATATGCTAGTAGCTGAGATTCTGCAGCAGTAATTTCTGCAACATGGTTTCTAGCATAACTAAAAACCAAACTGTCATTTGGCAGTACCTGAGATTCTGCGCAAATATTTTCTGCAACATGATTTCTATTAGAAACCAAATGTTGATTTGGTGGCGGAAGTATAGATTCCGAGGAAGTATTTTCTGCAACATGATTTCTAGTATAAGAAATCAAATGGTCACTTGCTAGTACTTCATAATCCAAAACAATATTTTCTGCAACATGATTTCTAGACTGGGAAATCAATTTATCAGTCTTTGAAAAAATATTTTCTGCAACATGATTTCTATTAGAAACCATAGGCTGATCTAGTGGTAGATCAAATTCTGAAGAAGTAACTTCTGTAACATCACTGCTAGAACAATAAGCCAATTCTTGACTTTGTTGATCTTCATCACGAGTTGAGTTACCAAGTTTGGTAACCTGTTTTCTTTCAAGGCGACACACAACAAAGTCCTTCTACATGAATTAAAACAAGAAACAGAATAAGTTCAACATATTGACTACTGAATTATCATTTATTGTAGGGAAATTATCATTTTTCCACCTGAAAATATACGAAAGTATCACTCAAACTCAAAGAAAAATATATCAATTTTCATCCGAAGCTGCTAGCTGTGTATCAATTTCCAAATCAATTTCTATCGGAATTTTAAGGAAATTGACACACTTTAAAAACTTCTGTGGAATAATTTGATTTTGACTAAACTTCCATCTAAAATAAATGCGCAATTCATCACTAAGCTAAGGAATGAAGACAACACATAAAAGTAATGAATTCTAAACAAAGCTCATACCTTCTAAAGAGGGTCATCTCCTATGGAGATTTCTGTGGAATAATTTGAATTTGACTAAACTTTCACTAAAATAAATGCGCAATTCATCACTAAGCTAAGGAATGGAGACAACACATAAAGTAATGAATTCTAAACTAAGCTCATACCTTATAAAGAGGGTCATCTCCTATGGCGATTTCGTGCATAACCCATTTAGTATTAGCTTTCTCAAAACCAGAATTAATATTACTGCAGAAAGTCAAAATCTTTTTGGTACCAATCACCTTACAGCTGTTCTTGGCCTTCAGTTTAGAACCTCGGCCAGTCACTTTATAGTATCCTTTCTCTGTTCTTCTATGTACCCGTTTACTCTTGGCATACTTGTAATAAGGCTCACAAAAAAAAGTACCCCACTTCTTCTTTAGATTGAATCTCACAAAACCCTGCATCATAACAATTATTAAACTAACCCAAAACATTTGAAATTTATTATATGGGATTTATTGATTGATGCTTACCAGGTAACTCCCATGGATCAAATTTGTATATATCAAGTTCTTTGATGGTGGGTACAGAGAAATTAGGATCAAGCCTCTTTTGCTTAAGGAGATCGATGATTTCCACATCAGTTGGCTTGAATATGAACCCCATGAGACTGTCCATTTCTGATTCAACAGGCACTAGAAAGAGAGTATGAGCTTCTAAATTTGGTCTGTAAATGGCAAGTGAGTGATCATCATATATATATATATATATATATGTTTGACGGTTGATTTTGGTCTCAGGGTAATACGGGAATATCACCTCTGAGGGAATCCTCATTCAACGGTGAATTTGTTTGGTTATGAGGGACCAAAGGCAAATTTAGCAAAAGACAGAAAAAACACACCACTTGACAAGGTGATTTAACGTGGTTCGGTGGAATTGGATCCGACCTACGTCCATGGACAAAAACAAGATGATACTTTTTCGGCAAAAATGCAAAACTGGCCCTCTAACTTTCACGTTTTCTCATTTCAGTCCTCTAACTTTCAGTTTTGTCAATCCAATCATCTAACTTTAAATTTTTGTCAATTCAGTCCTCCGTTACAAATCCGTTACTGCTGCCAAAACGACGCCGTTTAACGGATGACTGAATTGACAAAAATTGAAAGTTAGAGGATTGAATTGACAAAACTGAAAGTTAGAGGACTGAAATGAAAAAATGTGAAAGTTAGAGGACTGAAATGAAAAAACGTGAAAGTTAGAGGGCCAATTTTGCATTTTTGCCTAATTTAATTTAGGTCATATTAAATTAGTTTTCTTTTTTCTTATTTTTTTAAATAGTAAAAGAAAAAGAAAATAGGCTACAATTGTCAACTGTTAAGAAAATTAATAAATATAATTTTAATGATAACAAGAAAAAATTATATTCCAACAATTACATTTCAAAATGTAATTTTAGAGATTACATTTCAAAGATAAGTGATGTATTTTTTAATTTTTAATATTTGATTTGACAATGTAATTTATAAATATAATTTTGACAATGTAATTTATAAATATAATTTTAATGTAATTGAACATTAATCTCTAATGCCTCATGGAAATGTTGAAGATAATGCTTGTCCGGGATCGACCTTCATCAGATAATTATTTCTTGAATGAATACGATTTTTTTTTTTTTAAAAAAAATGAATGAGTTGTTACTTAGCTCACTAATTACTTGTCTAAATTGTTTGGAATATGTATTCAATTTATATTATTATTAGTAGTAATATAATATTAAATTAGTTTTGTCAATTCAGTCCTCTAACTTTCATATTTTTTCATTTCAGTTCTCTAACTTTCAGTTTTGTCAATTCAGTCCTCTAACTTTCAATTTTTGTCAATTCAGTCATTCGTTAAACGGCGTCGTTTTGGCAGCACTAACAGCATCAGTAACGGATTTGTAACGGAGGACTGAATTGACAACAATTTAAAGTTAGAGGACTGAATTGACAAAACTGAAAGTTAGAGGACTTAAATGAAAAAACGTAAAAGTTAGAGGGTCAATTTTGCATTTTTGCCTGCTTTTTATTATTCAAATACTCTTCTCAGCTATTTCTTGTGTTTACAAGTCAGAGCTTGATGATTCTGATCACTATATTTTTTTATGATGCCCTTTACACATACTCTGCCCTCCTATTTATAATAGTACAGAAATCATACTCCTATTTGTATAAGAAATCCTAGTTGAACTCAGTCTTCTCCTCTTGCAAGGATTCCTAGTCTAATATTGCCTTCTCTTTTCTTATTCCTTTTCGGATTCTGACTTCATTTCCTTGTGAGAGTAGGATAATTTGTTTATCTTATCCGCAAGAATAGAGTGTCATCATCTTGAGCATATCTCGCCTGTCTGGTCGGTCTTCATGAGGTCGGTCATGATAGTCTTTTATGCTGAGAGTGTTTCTTCCGACTTTATAGTGCTCGGTCATCCGAACCAAAGTGGTCGGTCTTTACCTGTTGTGGTCGGGTCGGCTTTAACGGTTTCGACCGAGGAGAAAATGACCCTTTATACCCCTGTCGTACTCCGTAAATAACATAGGTCCTGAAAACACCATCAAAATCTGTCCCCTAGTTCTCGGTAACAACGAGTTTGCAAGTTGGTGCCGGGAACTATATAGAGATGGTGGGCTGATTTACTCTGTTGGAGGTTGATCCGGTGTTGAGAAATGTTTCGTCGCCTCTTTTCAAGCGCTTTTTCTTGAGACACGCAACAGTCACGTCCACTTAAATGCCTATCAAATCATCTTTAGGGTTTCTTCTGAGTTCGACACTTGTCAAACATCCGCCGGGTTCCCGCCAAAAAGGGAACGAATCGACCGTGTAGAGGCGTCTTCACAGTGCGCTGATCTCAACCGTCTGTTTAAACTTGGCAGACCTCTTTTGCAGTCGACACTTGGCGTTCATCCGGGTTCCTCCCTTAGATCCAACGGTCACGAGCGTCCTGGTCATGACTATAAGAAGGTGAGGCTTTCAATGTTCCATCTTTTTCGGCAATTTCTCCTTCTTTCCTGAAATCATCTCCGTGAATCGCTCAACTCAATGTTCTCGGGGTTCAACCGCGGGCTTTTCTTTTTCTTTGCTGCGAACATAAGGAACGGGCAAAACCGTACTGTACAACCTCCGGCTTTTCCGAGAAGAACAAGTAAGTCCTCTGAACGACCTCTTCCCTTTTTGTGTTGTGAATCTTTACTGTTTTTTTCTGAGTGTTGCTAGGGAACGACTTAAGGTTTTGTTGGATTTGGCTTTAGGGCACTTTTAGAACCCACCTATTTTTAGCTAATGCCGGAAGAAACCTGAGTAGTTTCTTAGTTATAGACTGACTTCCCCTTCCTTCTTTGTTTTCCGGATGTCAGGGATGTCTGACAACGATTCTTCCCCTGAAAATCCTGCCAAACCATCAACTCCCCCTGCTGAGGAGCTCTCATCGGGCTCGGGGGCACCCAGTGTAGAAGACCTTGATACTACTCCTACTCCTTCTGAGATCGAACAGGATTCTTACCATCAAAGGGTTCCTCAGAAGGATCCAGAGTCCGGTGATCTCGGCTCGTCGGCTCTGGATATGAACCGTCCTTCCAAGATAACTGAAGATGACCTCGCACTACTTCGACAGTGATATAACATTCTGATAGATATCGCCCTTGAAGTTCCCGGCCTGATGGATCGCGCTAGTCAACCTGACGAGGGCTCGGTGGCACTTCTTCCTGCTTTTTTCGAGTGTGGGCTGCGGCTGCCGGTTCAACCTTACTTTGCTTGGATGCTGGCCGAGATGAAGATTGCTCATTATCAGTTGAGTCTAAATAGTTGGAGGATTTTGGCCGGGTTGTATGTAGCTTGGCATCGGGCAGGACTCAGCGAGCCTTCTTTTGAAGAGGTTATACCGGCTGAAGGCCAATCCTAGGTCGTACCATGGATGGTATTACCTTTCTGCTTATGACAGCTCGTCAAACGTCGTCCAAAGGCTCCCTGACTCCAATAAGAATTTCAAAGACCTCTGGTTCTGGGCCACTGGGGATTGGGGACGGTCGCTAAGGTCGGATGAAGGGGAATTCTCGGTACCGAATATCTTCAGGGCGGGAGGTTAGGAGATCAATCTTCTAGTTTTCCTTAGTTTTTTTTTGTGTGGACTCTTACCCCTTCTTTTCTATTCCTCCTAGCCTGTTGGAGGGATGCTCCCAAGGTTTCCCATCAAGTCCGGAAACGGGTAGTCTGGGCTCGTCGGTATGCCGCCCATTGGAGGGAATTGGTTAATGATGCGGCCTTTGTTGAGTCGGGCCTTACTCGGACTGTCCTTTCGGAGGTCTCGGGTCGGATAGGTAGATGTTTGCTGACTGTTTTGTTTGACCTCCCTGTTTGTTTATCATGTTTGATGTCTTTGATGTATGCTCGGGTCCTGATTTCCTTCTCCCCCTTTTTTGTAGGCATGTCAAAGAGGCCGAAGTTTCTTGAGAAGTTGGCTGGTACTATGAAGAAGGCTGGCCACGCTGAAACTGGAACTTCCCGGGCATAGCCTGAATCCGTTGCGGTTGGGAGAGCACCTCAAAGGAAGGTTCAGCCGGCTACTCGGGATCCATCCTCTCCATCTGGTGTGCAATTACCAGAATCTGCTCGGTTGGTCAGTCCGCCGAAGCCTTTTAGGAAATTGAGGCGTCAATTTGGGGCCGATGAGGCTGAGTTGGAGGGGGAGGAGCCTGTGCAGGGCAAGAAGAAAGATGCCCGTCGAGGGAAAAAATCTTCTGAGGGCTCCTCTAAGAAGCGGAAAGGTTCCGTGATCCTCGGTGTGGATGATTTGGGAGAAGGCATCCGGGAGGCTACTTCCCATCTAGTGCCGGCTTTTAATGAATTGGTCGAGGTGATTCCCCCGGGGGAGGTTTCGAGATATGAGGATATCTCTCCCGAAGCCTTGGTGACCGAGATGAGCTCTCAAATGGCAAAGGTAGTTTTACTCCTCCTCTTTCTGATTTTGGTTTTCGGTCCTTTTTATCTTATATCTTGACTTCTTTGTTTTTGTACAGGCTACTTACCTTATGGCCAAGAATAAGGACCTCCTTCTGAGTCTATTGTCCGAGGGTGGTCAGGCCCAGAGACTTCAGAATCGCCTTACAGAAGTGGAAGCTAAACTGGCTGATCGGGAGGAGGTGATAAAGAATCATGAAGCGACTGCAATTGAGAACTTCAAAACAAATAAGGCTCTTAAGGCTGCTGCTGCGCTGGAGCGAAAACTTGCTGATACCGCTAGGGAGGATTTGAAGGCTGCCCAATCTGAGATTGGCGTTTTGAAAACGAAGGTGTCAAGTGTTGAAACCAAACTGAAGGCCAATGATGAACAAATGGCGCGGGCCCGGGATGATATTGAGAGGAAAGAGGCCGAGCTTGAGGAGAGAGAGGCCGATCTTGAGGCCGAGAAGGAGGCCATCCGCCTTGAGGGGGTTGGTGATTGTGCTGATCTAATACCGATGGTGCTGCCAAGTCTGAACACGGATCCTATTTATGCGGCCATCAGCTTTTGCAAGGGGGATATATCTGAGGAGGAGTTCCGGAAGTGGCTCCCTCCTTCTTCCGAGGAGGTGATGGATCCCGCCCCGATTTCGGTTGTTCCGGCTTCCGGGGTTTCTCAAGAAGGACGACCTGATGTTTCTGCCCCCGACGAGGACTGTCTTGAGATCCCTCCCCCTATCCCTGAAGCAGAGGTCTCTCATGCTGCCGAGGTTGAAGCCGCTGTTCCTCCTCCTGAGGTCGAGCCGATCCTTCCGCCGTCTGAGCTGGCTGAGGAAGAAATTCCCGCCCCTGTGCGGGCTGACTGAAAAAGGGTAACCCGACCGGGGCCCTGTGTACACTTTAATTTTTTGTAATAAAATTTCAAGCTGTATTTTGACATATATATATATATATATATTTTATGTGTCTTTCTTATCTCTTTCTCCTTTTTCTTTATGTTTCCTGTTATCCGAACACTTTGAGACCCTTCGGGGGTCAACATGAGCCGGAGGGGCATAACCCGACCCCGAGCTGAGTGAGACACTTGGGCTCTGGGGGAATGTCATCTCCCCAGTTTAAAAGAAAACTGACTCGGTGGGACGTAACCCGACCCCGAGCTGAGTGAAAGACTTGGGCTCTGGGGGAATGTTACCTCCCCAATCCAAAGAAGCTGACTCGGTGGGACGTAACCCGACCCCGAGCTGAGTGAAAGACTTGGGTTCTGGGGGAATGTTACCTCCCCAATCCAAAGAAGCTGACTCGGTGGGACGTAACCCGACCCCGAGCTGAGTAACCTCTGGGACTTATTCAGAAGGGAAATGAATCAACCTTTGAAGCTTCTACCGAATCTGGCATGGGCGTCCCCCTACCAGACCGGCGGAAAACAAAAACAAGTTTCTGGAAAATAAAAAGGCGAGGGTGACTTAGCACCTATCCCAAAATAAAAAACATTTTGCAAGCATAAACAACAACATGGATGCCTCAAAACAGCGTCCCGTCCGAGGTCTCCAAAACACAATTCTGAATCTTCCAATTCAGTGTCCCGGCGAACCAGGATTCGGATCAGTAGAGCGTTTGAATGGTAAGGGCACATCCTCTACACGTCGGTTCACTGGGGAGCCTGTGTATTGTATGAGGGCTCCTCCTTACCACGCTGGAGCAGGCACACGCCACAGGGGCACAACGCATCCCCGTGCTGTGTCTCTCGCGGATCCGGATGATGAATGGATCAAAGAGTGTCCGGACTACTAAGGGTGTATTCCTCCTTAGCTCCGGCATCACTGGAGCTAGCAATCGTCACGGGGTGTCATCACCCCCCATGTTATGCTTTTCCACGGATCCATTACATCGGGTAGGTGAGGATCAAAAGAGTGTTCGACACATTAAGGGCATGTTCTTCCTTATGTTCGGTAACACTGGAGTAAGCAATCACCACGGGGGTATTATCCCTCCCTGTGCTATGCTTCTCACGGATCCTATGCACCGAGCATGCCCCTGAGGACCTCGAGCCAAGAGAGATACTTGGTGCTGGGGGAATGTTCTGTCCCCAGGCCAATGAGCGTGACTCGGCGGGACGTAACCCGATCCCGAGCCGAATAATGAAGAGGCCTCGGCGGAATGCAATCCAGTCCCGAGCTGATTAATGAAGAGGCCTCGGCGGAATGTAATCCAGCCCCGAGCCGATTAATGAAGAGGCCTCGGCGGAATGTAATCCAGCCCCGAGCCGATTAATGAAGAGGCATCGGCGGAATGTAATCCAGCCCCGAGCCGATTAATGAAGAGGCCTCAGCGGAATGTAATCCAGCCCCGAGCCGATTGAAATATTAAGGGTATATCCCTCCTTATGTTATGCTTCTCACAGATCTATGTTCTCTGATTTTTTTGTATGGAGTCGAACGATTCTGGTGTGACTTTGTGCATTTTTATGGTGGTAGCCGTGGTCGGGTAGTTGCGAGTTTTGTGTTCTTTAGCTTTGGATCGTCGTTGCGAGCATGACCCCGAGTTTTTTTGAATATGAGTTTGTAAAGTTTTATTTTTTAGGAGAGCGTTTGGAAAAAAGAATGTTTTTTATTCATACTCGGGGACATAATGCCTTTCTTACAACTCTATGTGGGTCATTTTGAGAGAGGCTTATGTATTTGGATTCCTGTCCATTTTGCCGTAATCAGATAGGAGGACGGGAAAGTTCACTGGAAGTATTTCCTCAACATCTCAGCGTTCCATGACTTTTTTAATCTTGTGCCGTCCAACCGCTCTAGGATGTACACTCCTGGCTTCTTTGTCGTTTTCGGGTATCTTCTTTGATGCAGAGAGTTTCTCGTGAGAGAGTTGCGAAGCAACTGCGAGCTGTTTTATGGCTTCCGCATACGATTCTGATCCCCTCCCGGGTGGGGAATTTCAGTTTTAGGTGGTAGCAGGACATCACGGTTTTTGTTTTCATCATAAAAGGTTGCCCGACGATGGCCTGGTAACTGCTCATGCTGTCTACTACAGTGAAGTCCGTCATGATCGTCCGGGTCCGGGGATATGTCCCGACGGTCATTGCCAACTGTATTCTTCCTAGTGGGATGACGGCTGATCCTCCGAAACCGTATAAGGGAGTGCTATCGTTGGTCAGGGTTGCATATTCCACTCCTAGGTCGTCCAGTGCTTCTCTGGAAATTATGTCAACTGCGCTTTCGGGATCCACTAGGATCATGTCTACCTCCGACCCGCTGACTATTGCCTTGATTATCAATGCATCCTCATGAGGGAAACTTACTCCTCGGGTATCCTCATCAGTGAACATTATCGGTACCGACCGACTTCCCTGTAGTCCTGCGACCTGCTCTGTTTCTAAGACGTTTGGTCCTCGAGTTCTGCTGTAATCTTTCCTTGACCGGTTAGAGTTCCCGGCCAGTGTTCTTCCTCCTGCGATGATATTGATTTGGCGGCCACGTGCTCTTTGTCTGGCCGTCATGACCTCGTGGTCAATGTATTTGTTCAGATACCCGTTTCGTGCTAGATCTTCCATTTGTTCTCGCAGATCTTTACATCCGTCTGTTGCATGTCCTTTGGAGTTGTGGTGTACGCAATAAGCCTTTTGGTTCCTTTTGTCCGGGGGGAATCTCCTTTGGTCGGGTTCTACTAAGAGGCATTTCCCCTGGATCTCCATGACAATTTGTCCCAGCGGTTTCTTTAGGGGAATGTATGCATCTTCCCCGACCACATTGTTTACTTGGGTCGGCGGCCTTCTCTCTTGGTTATCTCGGTGCAGTGGTTTGAACTCCTTGTGCTTCAGGGGTGGTCTTCTGGATTCTCTTTCTATACGGCGGGGGACGCCCTCCCTTGTGGTTCTTTCTCTGATGGTGTTCCATTTTCGGGATACTTTCTCCTCATTCTCTAATCAAATGAATTTTCGGGCCACCTCCAGGGCGGTGGCGTAGTCCGGGGTGTCCTGGATCCTTAGGTGGGTCCATAGCCTCCCGACTTTCAAGGCTCCTTTCAAGCTTTCCAGGGCCTCGGGGGATTCGTATCCTCCAACTTCGAGTACCATATTGTGGTATCTTTCAATAAATATTTTCAATGGTTCATCGTCTCCTTGTTTCATAAGCCTTAGTTCTCCAATTGTCTTTCTGGGGACACAAGCCCCCTTGAAGTGTCGTATGAATGACTTTCTGAGTTGTGCGAAGCTGCTGATGCTTCTTGGGGCTAGGCTTCTATACCATAGAATGGCCGGTCCGGCTAGAGTTAAGGGGAACACTTTGCAAATGGCGTCCCCTGTTGCCCCTTGTACCTCCATTAGAAGGACGAAGCCTTCAATGTGGGTTTTGGGATCGGTATGGCCCTTGTATGGCGTCATGGTCGGCATGCTGAATCTTTTTGGGAATTTCTCTGACTTTATTTCTTCTGTGAGGGGGGACTCATCTTTACCGTCCTGGACATCCCTTCTGTTTGTATTGGGGTATACTCCCCATTTGACCAGCTCCTCCCGTAGCCAAGATTTCATGCTGCTGTCTTTGGTTCCATGCCACCTCCTGTGGTTTCTTTTCTTTCTGTTATCTTGGGAGTGGTGCTCCTCAGGGTCGGTATCTTCTCGTACTTTTTCGTTATATTCTTTTTCTCTTTTCCGGGTGCTGTAAGGGCTATCATAGGAGGAGTCTGGTGACGATTTGTCATCCTCTTCCTCCCATATATCCTCGGTCTGGGAATCTCTCTGCACCACCATGGATCTTACCCTGTAGGGATCCCTCTTACGGGGTCTGTCGTCCTCACTTGTATCGAAATTCTCTTTCCTTCTGCTATTTCATTCCTTCGTCGGTTAGTCCCGGCCTTGAATTTTCCGTCGTGCGCTCCTTCTATCTTTTCTAACTGGTCTACTATGGTTTTTAGCAGAGTTTGGTTTTCCTCCCTTTCTTTCCTAAGGTTCTCCTCGATCTTCTCCATCCAATCTGTCGCTGAGCTCCCTGTTGATTGGTGGTTTCCGCCTTTCGCCATTGTCTCACTACGCGAGTTGCTTTTTGTTGAAATCCCCACAGACGGCGCCAACTGTTGACGGTTAATTTTGGTCTCAGGGTAATACGGGAATATCACCTTCGAGGGAATCCTCTTTCAACGGTGAATTTGTTTGGTTATGGGGGACCAAAGGCAAATTTAGCAAAAGACAGAAAAAACACACCACTTGACAATGAGATTTAACGTGGTTCGGTGGAATTGGATCCGACCTACGTCCACGGACAAAAACATGATGATACTTTTTATTACTCAAATACTCTTCTCAGCTCTTTCTTGTGTTTACAAGTCAGAGCTTGAAGATTCTGATCACTATCATTTTTTATGATGTCCTTTACACATACTCTGCCCTCCTATTTATAATAGTACAGAAATCATACTCCTATTTGTATAAGAAATCCTATTTGAACTCAGTCTTCTCCTCTTGCAAGGATTTCTAGTCCAATATTGCCTTCTCTTTTCTTATTCCTTTTCGGATTCTGACTTCATTTCCTTGTGAGAGTAGGATAATTTGTTTATCTTATCCGCAAGAATAGGGTGTCATCATCTTGAGCATATCTCGCCTGTCTGGTCGGTCTTCATGAGGTCGGTCATGATAGTCTTTTATGTTGAGAGTGTTTCTTCCGACTTTATAGTGATCGGTCATCCGAACCAAAGTGGTCGGTCTTTAACTATTGTGGTCGGGTCGGCTTTAACGGTTTCGACCGAGGAGAAAATTACCCTTTATACCCCTGTCGTACTCCGTAAATAACAACGAGTCACGTAGTTCTCGGTAACAACGAGTTTGCAAGTTGGTGCCGGGAACTATATAGAGATGGTGGGCTGATTTACTCTGTTGGAGGTTGATCCGGTGTTGAGAAATGTTTTGTCGCCTCTTTTCAAGCGCTTTTTCTTGAGACACGCAACAGTCACGTCCGCTTAAATGCCTATCAAATCATCTTTAGGGTTTCTTCTGAGTTCGACACTTGTCAAACATCCGCCGGGTTCCCGCCAAAAAGGGAACGAATCGACCGTGTAGAGGCGTCTTCACAGTGCGCTGATCTCAACCGTCTGTTTAAACTTGGCAGACCTCTTTTGCAGTCGACACTTGGCGTTCATCCGGGTTCCTCCCTTAGATCCAACGGTCACGAGCGTCCTGGTCATGACTATAAGAAGGCGAGGCTTTCACTGTTCCATCTTTTTCGGCAATTTCTCCTTCTTTCCTGAAATCATCTCCGGGAATCGCTCAACTCAGTGTTCTCGGGGTTCAACCGCGGGCTTTTCTTTTTCTTTGCTGCGAACATAAGGAACGGGCAAAACCGTACTGCACAACCTCCGGCTTTTCCGAGAAGAACAAGTAAGTCCTCTGAACGACCTCTTCCCTTTTTGTGTTGTGAATCTTTGCTGTTTTTTTTCTGAGTGTTGCTAGGGAACGACTTAAGGTTTTGTTGGATTTAGCTTTAGGGCACTTTTAGAACCCACCTGTTTTTAGCTAATGCCGGAAGAAACCTGAGTAGTTTCTTAGTTATAGACTGACTTCCCATTCCTTCTTTGTTTTCCGGATGTCAGGGATGTCTAACAACGATTCTTCCCCTGAAAATCCTGCCAAACCATCAACTCCCCCTGCTGAGGAGCTCTCATCGGGCTCGGGGGCACCCAATGTAGAAAACCTTGATACTACTCCTACTCCTTCTGAGATCGAACAGGATTCTTACCATCAAAGGGTTCCTTAGAAGGATCCAGAGTCCGGTGATCTCGGCTCGTCGGCTCTGGATATGAACCGTCCTTCCAAGATAACTGAAGATGACCTCGCACTACTTCGACAGCGATATAACATTCCGATAGATATCGCCCTTGAAGTTCCCGGCCTGATGGATCGTGCTAGTCAACCTGACGAGGGCTCGGTGGCACTTCTTCCTGCTTTTTTCGAGTGTGGGCTGCGGCTGCCGGTTCAACCTTACTTTGCTTGGATGCTGGCCGAGATGGAGATTGCTCCTTGTCAGTTGAGTCTAAATAGTTGGAGGATTTTGGCCGGGTTGTATGTAGCTTGGCATCGGGCAGGACTCGGCGAGCCTTCTTTTGAAGAGGTGAAGAGGTTATACCGGCTGAAGGCCAATCCTAGGTCGTACCATGGATGGTATTACCTTTCCGCTTATGACAGCTCGTCAAACATCGTCCAAAGGCTCCCTGACTCCAATAAGAATTTCAAAGACCTCTGGTTCTGGGCCACTGGGGATTGGGGACGGTTTTTAAGGTCGGATGAAGGGGAATTCTCGGTACCGGATATCTTCAGGGCGGGAGGTTAGGAGATCAATCTTCTAGTTTTCCTTATTTTTTTTGTGGACTCTTACCCGTTCCTTTCTATCCCGGATCCGAATTCGCCCGGATCCTAATTTTTAAGATCCGGATTCGAATTTTTTAATTTTTAAGATCCTAATTTTTAATATCAGTCTTGTTGCCATCTTTACACGTTATCCATATAATATCTCAATTATTATTTCGATACGCTTTCTAAAATAGTTTTAAAAAACTAAATAAATGATAGTTATATTCCACAAATTATATATTTACTAGTTGATGTTACAACGTCAACTATAGTTTTTTTACACTCACATCTCCAAGTGGAACATTTGTCATTTTTTGTTGTTCTACTAATAATTTACAAATGGAAAATGCTAATGAGTGTCCTAAGAGCACTCATTACTGATCCATTTTTGGAAAGTTTTTATGGGAAAATGAAAAAGTAATTAATGTTTTGATAATTTTTTACATTTCCCAAAAAAATGATGTAAAAATTTTCCACATACTGATTCTTAATGAGTGCCCTTATGGCACTTGTTAGCATGACCCTTCACAAATTTATCTCCGTAGAGAGTCTACTCATTTGAGAGTGTGATTATAGACTGTTGGAAAATGCTTATGAGTAAGCATTTTGAGGCTCAATTTTAAGCATGGTTCACTTCGTGTTAGTGGTTGTTATTGAATGATTCAGAAACTCCTCCATGAGTACTTCGAATGGTATATTCATATGCTTAAAATGGTGCTTGGGTGAATGGGAAATTGTTGCTCAAAGTTCACCCATTGGTGTTGGAAAATAAAGAGAAGTTAGCTTGTCCCATATGGGAAAACTATAGAGGGAAAATTGTGATTATATATGATTGCTCATATGTAGATGGGTAAGAGTTATAAGGATATAGGCTCTCTCTACGTGCGCGCGCGATGGGGGTGCAAATCAAAATCCAAACAGGCTTGGCTCGTGTACACCCGCATGTCCTGCGTACACGAATGCTGGACCAAATTGTGAGGGCTTGGCCCAGCCGAATTTTTACTAGTCTCTTTAATTTTCCAAGCCTTTTGAATTTCCATAACAGCTAATTTAATAAACACTTTTGTGGTTCGTTGGATACGATTTCGGTGGTGCCCTTACTCGTACATTTTTCGTTGTATCCTGGGAAATAATCGTCTCACGTTCTACTGCACCTACGGTATGAGACGAATTTGTTTTAAGGATATTGTTGACATCAACAAGCCTCGGGAAAGTGAAGAATCAGTAGTTCGGTAGTGGATCAACTTCATCAATTTCAAGGTCTAACTCTTTCTCTCAGCCCCCGCTCTCCAGGTCAGCCCCCGCTCTCAGGGTCAGCCTCCGCTCTCAGGGTCAGCCTCCACTCTCAGGGTCAGCCTCCGCTCTCAGCCTCCGCTCTCAGGGTCTGCCTCTGCTCTCAACCTCCGCTCTCAGGGTCTGCCTCTGCTCTCAGCCTTCGCTCTCAGCCTTCGCTCTCAGGGTCTGCCTCTGCTCTCAGCCTCCGCCGTCAGAGTCTGCTCTCAGAGTCCTCCGTGAGGGTCTGCTCTGTGGGTCTGATTTCAGGGTTTTCCGAGAAGGTCTGATTTCAGGTTTTACCGATAGAGTCTGCTGGGCTAAATTTACGTCTAATTCGGATTTCCTTGTAACTATCGAAATATTTGTAATATTTTTAACTACATATTTTTTTATTACACATGTTTATGTTTTTTTTTTTTGGGAAATGATTTCAAAAAAATTACATATTGATTTAATGTATTTTTATATTACTTTTTGGTATTTTACAATATGATATTTTTTTATATGTTTCCGTCTCAGCGATCGTTTTATGTTTTCTTGATGTGTTTCCACTGAGATGATCGGTAATTGTTATGTTTTCGCCCTGACGATCGATGTATGCATTTATGTTTTTCATGACTCATTATATGTTTCCACTGGGGTGATTGTCAGGGTCTAAGCCATCAGAAATGGTATGACCTAACCCTTTGTCGGCAAGGGATCGGTTCATTCATTATCTAATCTATGCACGCGATTCGGACATTGAGCGCTCGTTTATATTTCATCCAGTAAGTTATACTGGATGATCGATATGGTTTTACAATAATGAATTTTGAAATTGTTTTTGTTTACAATAAAATGGTTTCTCAAAGGCATTTTCAAAATGGTTTTTTTGACAGATTACAGACTATCGACATCATAAGAACATGTAAGGTTACTGTCACTTCTGGTTGTTACAATAGATATATTGGTTGATATAAAAAGATTATGTTTGTCACAAGAATACATATGTAAGTTTATAATTAGACATAGATCTTATTAGTATAGTAATGTTGATGTTTGTTATGTGGTACATGATTTGCTGTATAGAATCCGTGTTTGATTTTCTTTTTACGTGGATGGATGATTGTGTGGTGTATTTTTACATAAAGAAAGAATATTTTAATAATACTGATTTGATGATATTTCAAGAAAGTAAAGGTAAAAATGTTATAATGATTGCCTGAATTAGATTAGTAGAGAGTGTATTGTGTTTGAGATTTGCAAGTTAGTGACCTGATCGGTCGACCATAGTCTTCAGAGCTTGCGGTGCCGGATAGCAGAGTTGCAGTCAGCCAGTCACCAGGACTTGGGTGTATAAGAGTCAAGTCTTTTATAAGTTTGGTTGTAAAGAGTTTCAATTTGTAAAAGTTTTTGTATATATTTACATTCGGGCATGGAGCCCCAGTTGTATTATATCTTGAGTTAATTATTTTAGTGATATGTTATGTGTTTGGGCCCTATAAGTTGCATTTCATTGCATGCATTTTGAGTTTGCATAGACAATATGTCTGGAGGTTCTGGACTTTGATCCAGGTTGCATGATTTTTAGCATAGGTCATGTCAAAATTTCGTCAGAGTCAGAGGCCTATGGAGGTAGGATTTGCCTGTCTCCTGACGGTAGCATCCTATCTTAGGCGGGATGTTACAGAAATGTTCGAGGATAATGATATGATATGTAGTGAAAAGTTTGATGAGTTTGATGGCTACATGTATGTATTGATTCATGTAAGGGTATGAACTTGTAATGGTATGTGTATGTATAAGTATATGTATAAGCATTGAGATACATATTTGTATATATGTATGATGATAAGCTATGGATAATTTGAGTATACATGATCAGTAAATGGGATAAGTTTGTTATCGATTTGTACATGCAATTTATCCGTATAGGGGTTGGAATAGTTAAGTGTGATAAGATATGGATATGGTCTAACTCATTCCTGAATGGGTATGTTTAAATGATGAGTCTTAGTATCAGATGTTTTTAGATAGAAACTCCAAAACTGAGTATCTTATTGAAGATAAAACATTTGAATTAGTAGTAATGTGTATATTCATATGTATGTGTGTGAGTGTTTGGATGATGACTTGGGGTTTTTATTATATATTTGCTTGTGTATGAGAAATCATGTGATTAATTTATGTTATATGATATGTGTGCATGTGTGTATGTTTAATTGGATGATTTCATGGTGTCGTAGTCGAGCTGGTTAGTAATCCGTTTGGACGAAATTAGTCTAAAATTAATCTCGTACTTATTTTAAAATAGGTAATGAGTCTCGTACGAGCATTGTATGTGTAAGTTAGTTATATGTATGTATTGTTTGGTTATGTGTTCTTTTATGTATGCTTCGTTTTCGGTTACACGATGCTTATATTTGTGTGTATGAGATTGTGTATGTTTTCGTGGAATGAATGAATGATCGAAAAGCTGGTGTGAGTATAAGATGTTATTAAAAAATGTTTGCTAAGTTCATTATCGTATGTACGAATTATTACGAAAAAGACTGAATGAGTTTGTAAGCTTGAGGTACTAGGCATGTATCTAAGCAAGAATTTTGAAAATTGGATTTGCATGAATGAAAGAGAAGTGAGATATGGATTATGAACTGGTATGTGTGAATGCAATATGTCATGAATGTTAAACTATCGTAAGGTTATCGAATTAAAGAAAGTTCATTTGACTTACCGATATGATGATATTTCAAATGTGATAAAAGTATAAATATGTGACTGCATGTTTCACGTGTTTGAAAGGGATTCAATATTAAATGATGTACTTTATGGTACTCGAGTTTTTCTTTGTATGTTTTGGACGTTTAGCTATTAGTTTGACTCACACACACACACACACACACACATATATATATATGTATATGTATATATGAAAATTTGACATGGGTAAGTATAAAGGATAACAAAAAGTTGATAATTCTGAACTCGCAATAACTTAGTAATTTTGAAAAAAAAAAACTTCTGATGTGTTTGATTTGTATGTTTTGTTTGTAGTACAAGTATGATTACATATTGAGTTCTTATAACTCACACCAAACCAGTTGATAATGAGTTATGCTGGATGATCGGAATGATTTTATGATAATAAATTTCGAAACTGATTTTGTTTACAGAAAAAAGATTTCTTAAATGCATTTTCGAAATGATTTTTGACAGATTTCAGACTACCAACATCATAAGAGTTTAGAGGATTATTTATTACTTCTAGACGTGTCTATAGATGTATTGATCAATATAAAAGATTATGTTCATTATAAGAATATATAGGTAAATTTATAGTTAGATATATATCTTATAGGTATAGTGATGTTTATGTAGTTTATGAGTTATGCATAAGAATCATATATTTTAGTAATCATTTGAGTTGCATATAGTTGTCCTTTATGCATGAAAGCATTATTATATTTGTGAATAATGTTTGTATGAATTGTATGTTTGCATAGAATGAACTTTGGTGAATAATAAGTACATGGTAATGTAATTACATTTATACAAGATTGAAGATTGTGTGATAAATATTTGATAAGAAGAATACCTTATAATTCCGATTTGATGATATTTCAATAAAATAAAAGAAAGATATTATATTAAATATCCAAACTTGATTAGCAAAAAAATGAATGGGTAAGTATTGAAATATCAGAGTAGAGTCGCGAAATACGTAATAAGACTTGACATAGTAAAGAATATAGAACTTTGTTGTTTATGTTATAAATGTTGAATGTGAATAGAATTTAAAATATATGTATAGATAAATAGGAAAACTAGTAGCATGTAATATATATGTAAAATAAATGAAAAATATATAATTGATTTAGACTTTGTGAATAATTGTATGATCACAAGGACAATATAAGTTAATACAGAAACATGATTCAGAGTTTATGTGTGCATGGCGATCAAGGAATGAGCATAGTTTCTTACTGAGTCGTATAACTCACAACCCAACAATGTTTGAGATTTGCAGGTTGGTGACCTGATCGGTCGACCACAGACACCAGAGCTTGAGGAGCCGAATAGTAGAGTTGTAATCAGCCAGTCACAAGGTCTCGAGTGTATAAGAGTCAAGTCTTTTATAAGTTTGGTTGTAAAGGGTTTTAGTTTGTAAAGGTTTTTTGTTTATATGTATTTTTGGGCATGGAGCCCAATTGTGGTATGTCTTGAGTTTATTGTTTTAATATATATTATGTGTCGGGCCCTTTAGGTTGTCTGAGGTGTCGAACCTTGATCTATAATCATTTGAGTTGCATATAGTTGGCCTTTATGCATGAGAGCATTATTATATTTGAGAATGATGTTTGTATGAATTGTATGTTTGCATAGAATGAACTTTGGTGAATAATAAGTACATGGTAATGTAATTACATTTATACAAGATTGAAGATTGTGTGATAAATGTTTGATAAGAAGAATACCTTATAATTCTGATTTGATGATATTTCAATAAAATAAAAGAAAGATATTATATTAAATATCCAAACTTGATTAGCAAAAAGTGAATGGGTAAGTACTGAAATATCAGAGTAGAGTAGCGAAATACGTAATAAGACTTGACATAGTAAAATATATAGAACTTTGTTGTTTATGTTATTGTAGACAACAGAAACTGGACGACGCATGCTATTCCGGGCTCGCGGCCCAGTTGGGAGTACGGAGTAGCCCGCGGGGGACTAAACCGGAGAATAAAGGAGTCGGCACCTGGTGTGAACCGGGAAAATGATTTAAGGCCGCAATCACCCCTCGCAAGGGAAGACCTCAAACCGTTGGGTTCAGAATGGTCCCTTACTTATGTCACTTGTAATAAATGGATTTGTACAATATTAACCAAGTCTACTCAACATACATATTGGTCAAAGTAGTCTAAATTCTTATAAAGCCTAAATCTAGGTTTGCATGCCTCAAAAGTAAACTTTCATAACGATAAACATTAGGCATCACACATCAAACGTGCTACATACATAGTAATCTAAACATACCTTAACTTAAATTCCTAATACAAAAGGTAAACAACTAAGACATGCTTGAAGTGAAACAACACTCTAGTGGTCTAATCATGCTCGAATACAAGTCGGATAAAATGAAATACATGAATCTTTCAAGTGGTACGGGGCATTGTATCCCGAGTGCAAACCATAATACCGTCCATTCGGATTCGGCTATGGAATTTATATCCGGGTTTCCATCCAATATACCACGAGAAAGAACACATATTCCATCCACCCGAAATCACATCACACACCAATTCATGATATTCATACGACGAAAAGTAAGTTTCATGCTTTTCTAAGTTACTAATTTACATAACTTAAATTAAATGACATGCCAAATTAATTATTCAAGCTAAACACATTTTTTTAAGTCATTATTTCATGTGAATAAATTCCATACAACATACTTGAAGGGGTTTTTAGGGGCTAAATCTGGTAACGCAGCGGAAGCGGTGGAAAATCGTATTTTCCGATTTCAAAAACTTTTTCTCGGATTAATTAAATAAACATATTTATTTAATTATCCAATAATCAAATTATGAAATGAAATTCAAATAAATCATATTTAAGTGAATTTACCGAATTACCCTTACACTTGGTATTTAGTCCATTTTAGTCCGGAATTGATCAAATCAATTTTGAATGATTCTAAATCATTTCTAAGATGAACTTATCATGTTCAAAACACCAAAAGCACCAAAATCCCCAAATATCACACACTTGGCCGAATGCTCCCAATGGTGGGCATATTGTCAATTTTGTCATTTCATGCATCAAAACACATCAAGATGTAATCCAATGAACATGAAACTTTATATGCATCATATACACATCCAAATGCACAACATATATGAAAAGCCCCAAATTTGGAATTGGTCATGAACCCTAATTTTTCAATTTCATCAAATTGGACAAATTAGACCAAATTGGTTAAATCCAACACTTCAATCATCTTTCTTCCATCCAATCAAAGTCTCAACACAATGAAACAACTCAAGATAAAATCTAGGTCATTTAAGAGTGGGTCAAAAACTCTAGATTAGCAACATGGTTTCCAAAACCTTAAAAGAATACTTATTACTACAATAGCCATAAGCTTCCTTCATCATACATGCACTACACTTTCACCAAAACTTCCATCATCAAAAACACAAGGAATAAAGAAAGAAATAACCTAAGAACATCATATGTTAAAGCCTAGATTCTAAGGAACATTTTCCTTTCTAATAGTAAGTTGGAAAAACTTACTAAAATCCAAGCTTTCTTTGGTTTCTTCTTTCTTTCTCACAAGCTTCCTTTGTTTCCATCAATGGAGTTTGTCTTTAAAGTGTATTAGGTTAACAAATGAAAGTTAAATGAAAACTATAAATACTTGCTACACTTTTACCCTTGACCGAATTTGGCCAAGCCAAATGCAAGAATAATAATTTCAATTTCATTTCACCTTTTATCTTATCAACTTTAATAAATATCTAAAAACACTTTAAAGATATTAATACAAAGTCAACAAAGGCAACCAAGAGAAATATAACTCTTATATTCTAAGGTCATGGCCGAATTTAATAGAAAATAGAGGAAAAAGATATTTTATTTTTCAAACAATTTTGAACAAATATCTTAAGAAGTCAAAATCAATTTGACAACCTTTTCCTTTAATGTATAAGTCAACAATTGCAACTTATAATCATTTCCTAACTTTATCATTTGGTGATATATTTATATTTTAATTATATTAATCATTTAACAATTAAATAATTAAATAATTAATTAAATACAAATATATCAAATATATGTATTATATTTACTTTAAATATCACAAATACATATATTGATGATATATGTCAAATACCTTTATTTGACTATTAATTAATGTGTATTTAATAATATCATATATTAAATACAAATACACATTAATTAGGAAATGACGGTTCGGCCCTTTCGCATGAATTTTTCGTTTAACGTTAAACGATTTATAAATAATCAACATTATTTATAAATGTTGCTCTAGTGCTCTACGAGTATGTTTCATTATTGAGAGTCTCTAGATTCAGGTATATCCGTCACGAAATCAAATTTCGTGTCCATAATCTATCCACCCGTAGATTATGACGTTCACGGATAATCTCGCTGAATCATACAGGTCGAGGTCATTGCATAAGTATAATCCCTCCGTCACAGGTATCCGGATAATCCCAGAGATATAGATGTAAACGTCAAATCTCTATAGGTATTATCCCGTCGACGTATCTATTAGCAATCTCTAAATAACATTCGGAACTTATTTCTGAAGTATACTGTGGCCACAAATTTAACAGACTGC